>JASDQU010503029.1:35500-49099 GCA_032191745.1 Picea mariana | reverse complement strand
TGGGTCCTTGCCATCAAACTTCCTCATATCGATCTTAGGAACGTGGTTGGTTTTCAAACCAAAGTTGGAGTTTCTCCATTCTTGATTCACCTTCCTTGTGTCCTCATCATGAATTTCATGGGATGCATTTTCACTTTCAGTTGTCTTCTCTGTTACGAAATTTTTCAATATTTCCATGATCTCCCCTTTTAAACCCTCCATCATCTCTTGTAGTTCATCTTTTGTTACTATCTTCTTTTGTAAATCATTTATGTCCCTACGCATTTCTTCACCTTCATCAAGAGTCCAAGTAGGATTTTCTGGAGGCTTATTTGGTGTAGAAATTCCCTTTTTGGGTGGCATGTTGGCCAAGTATCACTTTCGAACCTTGATTTTGAGGTGGTTCTGCTAGACAATATGTCTTCTGTTGTATCTCCAAAGTTTCGGCCCTTCTATATATGAAACTTTATTTTATGTATTTATCTGATATTTCTTCTCTGCAATGCCACAGGTCTGATCAAAATTGGATGTGCCAAGTGGAAATTATGGTAACTTCCCCACAACTTTCTGATTTTTGGTCTTTCCAGGAGATCTCACTTGTATAGAATGCCCCGCACACAATAATTGATATAAAATTATGAAAATCGTACCCAAGCTACTAAAGACTGTCCACGATCCACTGAAACCAGTCCCACTCAATTTGGATACTCGACCAAGAAGTTATGATTGTTTTATCTAGAACACCTTCTTGAGACTAGTCAATAGGACTAGTCAGGTACCCTATCTTACACAAGGTGTATCTACAAATTTAAGATGACCCAGAATCTGAAATTTTTACCACAGATACCTTACTAATTTATGAAAATGGCCTCTGGAGTTCATGGTATGAAACGTTATAGAAAAATTTTTATAGCGAAAATTCTGCAATGACTCATTTTAGGATGATTCCAGAACCCTATCTTGTACAGGTTGTATCTCTGAAAGTATAAGGCCTCAAGAGATGAATTGTGAACCCAATGTACCTTGATCTATCTACTAAATATCCTCCAATCCGTTCCTTCTAAAAGGTTGTATAAAAAACGTTATAGTGAAAATTCCACGGTGTCTCATATGTAGCAGCGAAACCCCAAGACCTTGAGCTCTGATTCCATATGTTAAGAACCAAACATCAATATAGCATAGAAAAACCTCAGGAAAAGTAATCAAAGCCTTGAAAAAAAGATAATTTTAGATAATAAGCCTCTTCGAGGGGGAAACCTCCTTTTACCCCACTTAAATGTTCAAGTACAAGACGATTCAAAATGAAAATGTCTCCTTGGTATATATAGGAGACTAGGAAGTATAATTACAACTAATGGCCTAAAGCCGACATAAATAAAATAAAATTACTAATATAATATGCCCCAATTAAGGAGTAATGAGACAATATTAGGGCTTAACACTCCGACATGGTGAAGAAAGTTTTTCGAAACTCTTTCTCATCATAAGAAAGTCCCTCTTCTGATGCCATCTTGTCACTTTGAGAAGTTCTCTTTCTCGATCCAATATCAGGATTCTCTTCAACAAGCTCGCCTTCACCATGATTCATCTTTTCCCTGGTAATCATGCAAACTCAAAAACCAACCGTCAACTAGCTCTGATACCACTTGATCCGAAAAGATCTTTTAACGACAATGGTTGAGTTTTAAAGCATGAATTAATTAACAATTTAGGAAATTAATGAAAGAGGAAGAATTAATGAAGAAACATGGCATCCATAAATCAATATATGGATCTGAAAATAATCATAAAGAAACAATAAACCATAAACACCAAAGTGATAACAAAGTTCGACAATCTCACCTACGTCTTCGAGCCTTTGTCTCAGTGGGTGAGGCTTTCTTATTTATTTTAAAAGATTCAAAAATACATCATATAAGTGAAAAATGGAGTACACACTGATCTGGTAGTGTTCTACTAGATCTCAAGAACCCAACAAAACTGATGGCACTGAAATCAGATGAACGAAGCTCCCATAAATGGCCCACAAAGGTTCTCTCCTCAATGGCTTCCCTGCATAAAAATGGCTTTGGCTCAACAATTCTTCAGCATTTTCCTATTCTGAATCTCCCTCAATGGCTTCAAGAACCTTTGGTTTATATATACTTGAAGTGGGTAACAATATACCAACTTCTCCCCAAGATATGGCCTCAAAAAGGGCCAAAGATCCTCCAAAAATGGATTAAATCTCCCAAATCTGGCTAATAATCCATTAAAAATCATATAATATAGTATAAAACCCACTATTTGGAAAAAATTAAGGGTGCATCCCCAGAAACCCAGGATCCTAGTCATATGGCGCCCTCCATGTGGCCCTATGCTGGCTGCTGGTACATTGGCCCCTTATTCGTTGGCCTATGGTCATGTGTAGTGTCCATATGGCCATGTCCTATTCCTCCACGCGCATATCATACAGTTGGGACCCTGATCAAGCCCCCTGGTCGCGCACCCTTGGTCGATGGGATAGCCTGACTAACCGGGTGCCAACCCACGTATCCATGCTAAACAGTAAGGTGAGTGGTCATATGCGCAAGGTTCTATGCGACCAGTCCTGGGCCAAACTCCATACAAAAACACGCACCAAAGTTTTAGGAGTGTGGAAATATTACATGTGACCATGTCGGGATAGTGTAACGGTTATATGGTAGGGTCATGCGATAATGTATATGCCGGGGGTTGGGGCTAGGCCCCATCCCTTATGTCCGCCAAAAAAAACCCATTACACTTTAAATATATAATTTAGACTATGTTTTACAAGAAGTACCATGGGCGGGCTGGTAGCCTGGCCCTGCCAAGTCTCTCGCCACCTGGACCAGAGGTCACAGGTTCAAATCCCATAGAACCCATATAATTTTTCACAACGAATCAACCAATGAAGGGTGCCACGTGGCAGCCCATGACTGGGCCATGTGGCACCTTTACACTCGCCCAGGTAATGACACGTGTCAGCAATTCATTTGTCCACCTATCCACATGCCCATGTCAGTACCTGTCCACATCAGCTTGCCAACACACTATGACATCACTATACAACCGTATGGTCTGTACAATCATCTGCCACATCAGCACTGTATGAACAATATAGTCATCAAATTTTCCATGTTTGGCCAAATGAACATATCGTGATATCTTTCGCATACGATGTTCGTTTGAGCCCGTTCAAGTTGTGTTGGGTTCGTATCAATGAGGCCTACCCACACATCCATTTGGAAGCCATTCTAATAACTTTGATTTTTAGGCCTTCTTGGACCCATTTTGGTTCCTGGATCCAATTCTGGATCATAAATCAAGGTTGAAGTACTTGGTTTTGTGTTTTAACACAAACTTATAAAAAACATGTGACTTCTAGCGGTTGATTGCTAAAGTGGGAAAAAAATTAAACAAATGGTGTAGTTGGTGGCTTTCTGGAGGGGGTCGTCTCGTATTTGTAAAATCAATCCTTCAAGTGATTCCATTTTACTAGATATCACTTGCTTAGGTTCCAAAGGGAGCACTAGAAGTTATCAAGCAACTATGCTGTAAATTCATTTGGTTGAGAG
Source organism: Picea mariana (assembly GCA_032191745.1). Lineage (NCBI taxonomy): Eukaryota > Viridiplantae > Streptophyta > Pinopsida > Pinales > Pinaceae > Picea > Picea mariana. The sequence goes on along the minus strand of JASDQU010503029.1, from coordinate 45,542 downwards.
ATAAAAGGAAGAAATGTTTTGTGTTGGCTTCATGAAAAAAGCTAGCTTTATCAAAAGAAAATTGAGGTAAGTGGCTAAAGAATCCTTTTCTCTTCTGCAAGGAACTTGTTGCAAAAAATGTGTGGACATTAATACAGGGATCAGGGTTGTGTGTATAGGTAATAATATCTAAGTATATTTCTCCTTATCTTATAAAAAAAAGTATGCAATGCTACAATAATCTGGAAAGTTGTCAACTCTACATTCCATTTGGTTGGAAAATTGGTAAAGGAGGTAAAGTGCAAATTTGGCCTTGATCCATGGGTAGGAAGCAAAGGATTACACACATTACCACCTAGATGATATATAAGTTAAGAAGTAATGGTTATTGTATGCTTAAACAAGTTGTGAAATGGGAAAGGTCAACAATTTTGAAACATCGTTGTCTTGGGAGGAGATAGGATTGGGGAATAATTTACTGAGTCATGGTAGAGATACATAGACGTATTAAAAGATAGTATTGTTAGAATAAGAGAAGATGAAGATCAAAAAATTTGGTCACTAAATCCAATTGGGACTTATTTTCCTAGAACATGTTACAAATCTCTAGTTGAGGAAGGAAGGGAGGGACACTAGGTCTAGTGGTGGAGAACCATATGGAAATTAAAGTTCTCTTAAAAAAACAAGATCTTCATGTGGTTGATTTTAAACAATAGGGAACCCTCTTGGGAGGTCCTACAAAAGCATAACTTTATTGAGAATGGGTGGTGTAATTTATGTCAACAAGCAGAAGAAACCATTGTATATATAATCTTGAATTATGCTTATACCAAGGAGATACAGAAAGAGGTGGAAAGGATGATTAGGCTGAGAAATGCCTGGACAAGTGAAGATATCGAAGAGGATTTTAGGTCCTGGTGTGAAAAAAAGGATACAAACAATATTTTATCCCTTCCTCTTAGAATAGCTCGAGGAGTCTAGGTAGCCATAAACATGAAATTGTTTGAAGAAAAAGAGACATTACCTATCAAATGTGCAGTCAAGGCCCTAAACATATTAAATTATTACCCACAAATTCAAGAAAAATGAATTGTTCATCAACAAAAAGAAGAGGCAATTAATAAGTACATTCCACGAGCATACTTTGATGGTGCATCTTAGGGTATCCCTCCTAAGGGACAATCCAAAGGAATTTTATATTTATCTTAAAATCACAACATTTCTTTCAAAGCTAGAATTGTTTAAGAAACCAATAACTTCAGTGAGTTAATGGCTCTCAAACTAGTTTCGAGGTTGGCTCGCGCGTTTGGTGAATCAAAAATTCATTTTTTTGTAGATTCACTATTGGTTATCCATTGGATGTGCAAGGAAACAACTCTTAGGAATTTCACTTTTGTTACGAGGAAAATCTCTCCATGGCTAGGGTAAACTACAACAGACGGATATGACTGCAGAAATCAATTCTATCCCAAAAACATGTTATATAAACTAATGTTCAAGCGAGATAAGAGAAGGACCTACCTCGTCCAGATGTTTGATGATGTCCACCGTTGAACACTTTGAACCAAATCTTTATACCTGCAACAAGTTCTCAACAAACAAGCAAAGCAAGCATATTGTGATAATATAAAAGGTTAGCACATTAGATAGCATAATCCATTAATATACAAAACAAACATGCCCATGGATAATAACTCATATATTTGCAAGATATTAATTGGACGAGAAGATAGTATTTCTATTAATGAATGATCAGCATAAGTGAAAATATTACAAACTTTCGTGTCGGCACGATTAAGAACCGAGAAACCAAGTTCCTTCCAGCTGGGCCTCCACCACTTCAATCCTCCACAAAAGGCAAGCTCATAGAAGGGAGACAATGAGGTTCTCCATCAATAAGGGAAGATCTTGGGGGTTGAACACTGTGTTTAGACTTAAAGGACAAAGGAGTGCAGACTCAATATGAAGTAATAATTTCTCCAGAGTAACTTTTCTCTCAAAGTTGAATTCTTTCTCTCATTTTTCCATAGCTCGGAATTGCCCACTTATAGCCTTCAAAATGGAACTGAAGGGATGAGTCAGAACATTTCCAGTATATGGAAGGCCAAGGATCAGAGATCTCCTGTCATGACATGGAAACCTGACATTTAATTTTTATTTTCTGGCACAAATCATGATGTACGCAGGCTCTAGTAGAGCAGCCTGCGTATACACTTGCTATATAGTGTGAAAGATACGCACAAGTGGAAAATTTTGTATTTTTGTCTCTGGATTTATCAATCAGGTAAAATAAGTCTGCATAGGGAAATGGAATAAGGCCCTCTCTGCAAGATTGCATAGGGTGAGGCAAATATTTCTCTAACAAATTCCCCCTAATGTGTGAGGTCAGAGGAGTATCTGCGATGGTCGAAATACATTATAAATAACCCAGAGGTGGAGCGGTAGGCGACCAACTAGACGAACTCAGTTGCTCATTAAATTATGCACTGACTTTGCATACATGACTTCCAAAAATTACACTGCAAATCCATGTGACAAATATACCAAATAAGTGTTTGTGGCCATGAATAGGCAAATACAAATGCGGTTACATGCCAAAAGTTGTCATAGTCACGAACAAGGCCCAGTAGAACCAATCTCAAAAATCAAGCTGAAGATATTTGTATACCATGGAGTACAATCTGATCTCCCATGATCATTGAAGTCATATAGGTATTGGTCCAATGAAAAGGGAGCAACAACTCAGGAAAGTTGCAGCCGCATAGTGATGTCTTCAAGTCTTCTACACAATCCGCCAAAGGTGCAATTCTACATCATGTGAATAAAGGAGTTTAGGTCGAACACAATGAGACATCATTTGATTGTTGGTCATTGAGGTATACCGTTAACAAACGTGAGATAGCCTACCGATAATGAAAGTAGGTATCAAGGCATCGAGTACATTCTTACAAGTGTGAATAAAGGAGATGGTGTTGAACACCTGAAGAATCCATCGATAAGGAGACATTGATGTATTCCCAACTGTCGATGGCGAGAGATCCTGCCACTAATGACTACAAGTCTCAAGGTACTCATAAGACTCTAGGTCAGGTTTCTAGAATAAATGGGCTGAAGTCGATGGAAAGAGACCCACTGAAAGGAGATAATTAAGGCATCTCTCATCAGTCATCATGAGGTACAAAGCAGGAGCTTCATGATTTGGTGGAAATTAGATGAAGAACATGTTCATGAACCAACGACCCTGTGCATCTTTCACGTGATCCAAGTGCAAGTGGTACACAAAAAAGACTCTCTGAATAGCAGCCAATGATGAAAACTGCTGACAAAGGCGAGGAAACCACCAATGAGGCTAATGGCATCCAAGACATTGCACGAATCCCAATGTGTGAATAGATGTCTTGTCATCGAACACAAGGGAAACCACCCAGTCAACGACCGATGATGAAATGTCGATTGTTGGGTTCAAAGTTACCTATCGATGAAGAAAGTAGGGCCACGGTGCATGATAGTACTACAAAATCACGTGATTCTAAGACAAACTAAGGGTATGGATGACATGAAAAGTCAAGAGTTCTGAGGAGTGGCCGGCACAATTTGATAGACTTCCTTTGAACAAGAGCATGAGACATATGGAGGACTCCGACATCATAGACCCAATGATGAAACCATAAGATGCAGGAGGCATCAATGAAACTCTCTATAGGGACTGGAAGGGTAACGAGTCGGTAGAGAAGACTCTATAATGAGCTCAGCTTCCTAAGGCCATGCTAATCCCAAAATTATGATGATGAATGGACTCATATAACTTTGTGCTCTATTCAAAGGCGACACGACTGCTACCGATACAAGATAATACTCCCTTCCTGCCCATTTTTTTTTTTTTTCATAGACAAATGAATGCTATGATACAGAGGAGGAAACGAGTGTCGCAAGTAAGAAAAAATAGTTCCAGCAGTGGAAAATACCTATTCTCAATGCAGGGAAGTGCATGCGGGAGATCGACACTCGGGCGAATGTTCCCTCCTGGGTATAGCTTGTCAATTTGTGAAGGATAAAAATAAGGATCTGCTTGGTTGAGGATGCAAAAACTACTAAGGAAAACTGTTTATAACGCAAAGCGAGAACCGACTAAAGGCTCAATACTGCAAGCAAGGGCATGAGATGCAATCACAACTTAACGCCAAAAAAATGTCCTTTTTTTTTATTCCCTCCTGGTTGTTGGTTACCATTTGGGTTGGCCAACGGTTGCACGGAGTGTACATCCGCCGAATGAGTGAGGTTGGAAGACACAGACGAAGTTGGCCCTTCGGAAGACTGGTTTAAAGACAACTCTTTCAAATGGTTTGTCACTGAGTCTGCGGGCTTTACATTGGCGGCACCTACAATTTCATCAACATGAGGTCGGGGCTTTTTTCTAGGGTCGTAATTAGACCATGGTGTGTCAGGAAGAAGGTGGTATAACATCCCAGTCTGAGTGTATATCAAGTCTAACTAGCGGGCCCTAAATATTGCCTCTTCCTCAGTGGTAACCCCAGAAGTAGCAATGTCCTTCAATATAGGAGGGTGCAAAGACTTAAGAAACCATTCTAAAAGAAAGGTTGGGGGTATAGGGGTCTTAATCAACCTCTTCCGTCTATGCCACTCCTGGATGTGGTCTGAGATATGAGTGGTGGTATCCTGGCATAAAGTTGACAACAATTCTAAGGCAGCATCATAACAGATGGGAAACTAGAAGTGATTAAGAAAGACTATCACCCACTGACTAAAAGTCACATATGCCTCCCTAGGCAGCTCAATATACCATTTCACAGCAACTTCAATGAGGGTGCATTGACATAGTCTCAAACGAATAGAATCATTGTTAAGGGAGTTCGATGAGCACCAAAGGTGAAAGTTAGTGACGTGATCACTGTGATCCTCTCCATTCTTACCCTCGAACTTTGGGATTTCCAAAGGAATTTTGGTGGGGATGGGGGGCCATGTAGGATCGTGATTCACAGGGTCATTCATTAGCTTAGACAAATCTGGTAGATTAAGTGTGGCCAAAAAAGGGAGATGAGGTTGTGACATCTGGCCCCAACCTCCTAGGAAAGACTGCGCTTGCATATTTGGAGGCCATATAGGGTTCTAGTAAACACCATGGCCCTGTCTGGCATTATAATGCCCTTCTCCAGGATGATTCATAAAAGGTTGGTTGGGAATCATTCCAACAGAAATGTTTTGTTGAGGGTTATAGAAATTACCCCCAGACAGATTGGATCTGGGTTGGGGGTTTCCCAAAGCATGAAACTGACCTCCTCCAGGTTGGAATCCTGAGGATAGAGGTGGATTCGTCATGCCAAAATTATTGGTCAAAATCTACGTCGAGGAGGTAGGGTTGTAAGACGAAACTTGAGCCGAAGCTTGTCCGCCAGGTTGGTTATTCCACCCAGAAGTAGGAGGATTGGACCCAGGGTTAAAAGCAGGAATACCTCCCATATTAGGAGTCATTTGAGGGATTTGAGATCCACTAAATGAAAAAGGAGTGTAGGGAGGTGTACTTCCCCCAAGCCGAACGCTAGCATTAGGGCCAGCAGCTGGGATGGAGTTCGAAAACTGTGAAGTAAAATTGGGCATACCATAAGAAAAGAGACTAGAAGCCATAGGGATGGACTGAACATTGTAGCTCGATGAGTGACCAAGAGACCCAAAAGGGTTCAAGGCAAGAGATTGAGCATTTACTATAGGTTGGGCCATAGTAATGATAGGTACCTCCGGTACTACAACCATGGATGTTGTAGAAGTCGAAGGGGTGCCATTAACTATAGTGGGTATGGGAGTTGAAGGACTCCTAGTGTTTTGAATACTAGTTTCAATACTCATCCTTGTAGAATCACAATTTTGAATGGTGTATGTGTATGTACCACTCCTAATAACCCTACACCTTTTAGAAGGCAAAGACTCGAAATCCGGTGGTAACTATAACAAGCGATAGGACCGACAGGGAGGCTGGTCCGACTCCACGATGACTTAAGACTCTAAAGATAAAAGATATATCCTAAGGCCAACTAATAGTCAAAGAGCATACCAAAAGTCAAATGGCCAATATACATGCAAACAGGGTAAAGTGGTTGAGTGGCCTCCCTCCCTAAAGAAGGTATGTCTCACTCAAGCGTGGCCTGAGACTCCCTGCTAAATATCGAAGGTAACAAAAATGGTTATAAGGGCCCTCATGGGCTTAACAACCAGTCGGTCAGATCCCCCTAGAGAGGTAATCCTCCCTAAAGTCTGTGTTTTTTCTGACCCTTATCTAACCCAAGGTACTTGCAGAATAACCCCTGCAAGTAACCTATGAGACACCTAAGTCAAGCAACTAATAAACCATTGTATAATCGATTCACATGCGAGCAATCATAAGTCAGGTCCATCGTATGGGCATGGTAGCAAAGCCTGAAACCTTGAAAGCACCGCCTCTCACGGAGGTAAGGGCACTAACAAGATCCCCATATACGAATAGATCCCTAGATATATCTCTGACGCTAGGAAGGTATCAGGGAGATATCCCTTCAACCGACTTCGTGCGACCTCATGATTAACTCCGGTGTGAGCGGAGCCTCCTAATCTTACCAATTATACAATGGATTTTTCCACTCCCTAACTCAGACACATATGTTGATTTAATTTCCTTGGAGAAGTTTACTCACAAAATTCTATTCAAGGCACTAAATCCTAGGCTAGTTTGTGCACCCTAGAAAATAAAATCGTTACTAATAATTTTTAAAATATAGCGTTGATTTTATGGTCGTGATTACTCAAAAAGGTATGGTAGTGAAACTCATGGTGTTATGACTCTGCAAGGAAAGTAAATATGAAAGTAATGCAAAGTCCTAACTTTAACTTTCGATGAATGATATGCTTTTTAAAAACTAAGGCAATTTTCGAATTTAACTCTGCAATTCAGAAGTAAAGATGCAATCTTTCACTATATGCACTAAGCTAATGATAAAGATTAAAAGGATAAAAATGCCAAGCAATGCAAAATGCCCATTTTTTTTGTATTTTCAATATATCAAAACTAAAAATGCATGGACTAAAAAGTAACTTGATATATAACCCTACTGTGTATAAAAAAGAGATAACTCGAGAAAGATACCAAACAATAAAAAACCCAGCCCAATATGCAAGGAAAATAAAAATGAGAAGATGAAGAGAAAGACTTCGCCCAGAAATTCAACCAAAAGAGGGTTTCTTGTCATCCCACAGGCACTCAATAGGCACTACAGAGACCCAAGAAGGCTCAGCAAGCATCAAATCTCACCCAGCAAACACCAGACCAAGCAAACAGGCAAGGAAAAGAGGTGTACGCGACTGTTCAGGAAAACATAGTGTATATGCGCAACTTGCAGTGAGACAGCACGCGTGTATACGTGAAAGTCAAGGAAAAAGGCACGTATATGATTTAAAAGAAGGCCAGGCAAGGGAGAAAAGATGAAAACTCAGAACCAGAGTGAACAGGAGATGTCAAGCAATGTTACGAGAAGGACCACAATAGAAACGAGAGGAATCTAAAGAGAAAAGTACTTCAAACCCTAAGAAAGAATATTCTTCCCCAGTATGGTTGCCATTTCTGTTACGAGGAAAATATCTCTATGGCTAGTGTAAACCACAACAGATAGATATGACAACAGAAATCAACTCTATCCCAAAGACATGCTATATAAACTAATGTGCAAGAGAGATAAGAGAAGGACCTACCTCGTCCAGATGTTTGATGATGTCCATCATTCAACACTTTGAACCAAAGCTTTATACCTGCAACAAGTTCTCAACAAACAAGCAAAGCAAGCATATAGTGATAATACAAAAGGTTAGAACATTAGATAGCATAATCCATTAATATACAAAACAAACATGCACATGGATAATAACTCATATATTTGCAAGATATCAATTGGACAGGAAGAGAGTACTTCTATTAATGAATGATCAGCAGAAGTGAAAATATCACAGACTTATGTGTCAGCACGGTTCGGAACCGAGAAACCAAGTTCCTTCCAGCTGGGCCTCCACCACTTCAATCTTCCACTAAAAAAAATCTCATAGAAGGGATACAATGAGGTTATCCATAAATAAGGGAAGATCTTGGGGGTTGAACACTGTGTTCAGACTTAAAGGACAAAGGGGTGCAGACTCAATATGAAGTAATAATTTCTCCAGAGTAACTTTGCTCTCAAAGTTGAATTCTTTCTCTCCTTTTTCCATAGCTTGGAATTGACCCACTTATAGCCTTCAAAATGGAATTGAAGGGACGATTCAGAACATTTCCAGTATATGGAAATCCAAGGATCAGATATATCATGTCATGACATGGAAACCCGACATTTAATTTTGATTTTCTGGCACAAATCCTAATGTACGTGGGTTGTAGTGGAGCAGCCTGCGTATACGCTTGTTGTATAGTGTGCAAGCTGCGTACAAGTGGAAAAAATTATATTTTTGTCTCTGGATTTATCAATCAGGGAAAATAAGTCTGCATAGGGATATGGAATAAGGCCCTCTCTGCAAGATTGCATAGGGTGAGGCAAATCTTTATCTAACAAGTTTACAATCTTTGTATGATGAAATGCAACTTCTACTTACATGTTTCTCACATATATCTTTGTCTGATATATACAGGGATAGAAACATGATAGAAGATGGAATTTCAAAAGCTATATTAGGAATCGATCGAGGAAAACTAGATTATATCAATAATCTAGGATGGACACTTAACCGAATATACTCATGATCCTTGGAACTAAATTTATTCTACTTCAGATTTTTGTATAAGACAATGGACATTTTCAGGGCTATAGTTTTTGAATTTTATAAATTTCATGGTTTTTCTATGATAAGATATAGATGTAACTTCCTTGATATAGTTTACATTTATGTTTAAATAGGCAAGTATAAAGAACTGCAATGGCAATGGCTTAACACACACTTTTGAATGCCTTTGGAATCTTGTTGGTTGTGGAGCCTAATTATCTTCTTGATTCAGAGGTCTTTGTTTTCAGCCGTGTTTATACCCCATGAAGACTTTACACCCAGAAATAATGTACACTCCTTCACATGGGGATTGAAGGGGGTTGTTAGCCCCCTTGCGGGGTCCGGGGGGTCCATCCCCTCAGTTGGGGGGTCTGGGGGCAATTGGGCCCCCAATGGGGGTTCAGGGGATAACGTTCCCGAATGGAGGTTTAGGGGTGAAGCCCCCGAAGAAAAAATTTCCTTGTAAATGTATATTGTAATTTCATTTTAAATCTGGACCATTCATTATAAGGTCGCAAATCTGACGGTAGAAGTTATGTTAGGGTTTTTTGCCCTAGAAGGAAACCCTCTTTTATGAGGGAAATGTATTGCGACTATGCATCATTGCAAATATTGTATTCTGAGAGAGAAGACTATGAGAGAAAGAAGAGAAAGTTACAACGGGTGTGTTGTAGGTTGTATCCCTTCATTTGGTGGATAATAATAAAGGAAGGACCTGGCAATTTCTCTGGTGGACGTAGCCCACACTAGGTGAACCACATATATCTGTGTCTCTATTGTATTGTGTATCTTCTGTGTTTTATTTCTGCATTTTTTTTATTTTTTTGCTCTGTGATCCTCTTTTTTTAACAAGTGGTATCAGAGTGAACGGTAACTCGCAAGAAAAGAGGGTTCTTGGTTCGAGTGGGAGAAATGGCGGAAGATGGAAAGTTTAGGGTCAAGAAATTTAACGACCAAAACTACTAGTTATGGAAGATGTAGATGGAATATTATTTATATCAGAAGGATATATTCCTACCATTGGGTGGAATAGCAAAGAACCTGATGACCATGAAGGACGAAGAATGGGAGATTCTCGACAGAAAGGCTCTAGGAACGATACGGTTGAGCCTGGTAGTGTCGGTGGCCTTCAATATTTCGAAAGAAAAGACAATGAAGGAGCTTATGGATGCATTGGATAAAATATATGAAAAACCCTTTGCGTCCAATAAGGTATTTCTAATGAAGAGATTATTTAATATGAATATGTCAGAAGGTGGGTATGTTGCAGATCATT
>JASDQU010503029.1:10388-28432 GCA_032191745.1 Picea mariana | reverse complement strand
TGCAAAAGGTTGTTTCACTTTCAACAATGGAGTCAGAGTATGTTGTTGCTACAGAGGCTAGTATGGATCTATGGCCCTCTAGATCCATTCTTATTTTATTTTATTTCTTCACCTCATCCTCCTTCTCCCCGCCCCCATCATGATTACCTTTTGCTACCATACTGTCAGGTCACATCTGCATCAACTCATTGTCATAAAATAACATTTTAATCCACTATACTATTTCCTTCAACAACCTACCCCTCAGTATTACTTCAAATTCACGTTTTCCAGCACTAAAAAATGTGTTATATTCTATGGGAAAATCCACCACATATTATAATTTTACTCTGGTAAACCATAAATCCATTATGCATGTCTACTTATTATATAGGGTTTTTAACCTATCCTTCCATGCTTCTAAGTTAATATTTAACAGATTTTTGGTTTATTTTTGTGCAAACTCAATTTCCTTCTTGATTATCCAATCTTGAATCTCCTCGCATGATGGTTTCCATGACATGTCCATGCTTTCTCCAGCGTCTTCATCCTATCCTAGCAACAAAACCAATTATTGGAAATGGTTTTAGACCCAAGATTTCAAATTCAAGCCATAAATAAACCATATAAGAAATTAAGGATTAGCATATTCATTTTTCATAAATGAATAAGGTCTCACTCTAAATGCTCATGAGTATTACAGAAACATARATAACTTAAGAAAAATTAGAACTTGGCATACACAATGTTCAACATACATTCCATTAGAAAATCAATCATTGTACACAAAAATTTAAAAGTGGGAGGAACTAGCACACARTCCTTCTAATTCATTCCATGAAATAGATTCATACAATACGGMTTAACCCTAATTTCCCCTTACTTYCTCTTACATATACCTTTAATGGATCTTGATAAAACTACATATACCCTTAATGGATCTTGATAAATACATAYTATGATAGTTACAAATAAATTATAACTCCAATTGTCCCATACACAACTTTCTATTCTAAAAATAGACGAGCGCATTGTCTTTACAACAAATATAATTTTGATGCACATGTTGAAATGTCATGTGAAACACAAAACACTCTCCACARACTAAATRCACTGYACCCAGACTAAACTAAAGTGTGCTCTTCAAAATTGTAAAAAATAGATACAATTAATACCCATCACAAAGGAGTGAAAAATAGATACCTAAAACATATTGTGTTGGTTTGTAAAAAAATGTACACAACTATGATCTAGAAACATCTTGAAAAATATTTAACACCCTTGAACTCTCATTGTTTGAAATGTCTAATCTCAATCTCAAGGGTTCTTCTAGGGAAAAATTTATGTGCTTGAGGTCATCCACTTGACCCTTTAATTCCCTCAAATACTCTATGGTATTTAAGAGTACTTATAAATTTTAATGTAAGGAATGCCATCCACCATATATTGAGAATGAAAAAACAAATTGTTTCTCAATGTTCTACTACTACATATTGCAACAAAAGAGGCATTCTAATCACATGCTAGTAATTAAAAAGGGATTAATGAAAATAATGAAAATTTTATAATACCATAGCATCAATGGTATGTCTGATTTCCCTCCTTGGGTTATCTATAAGCACCATCTGTGTAGGCTCAGGTCTTGAATTTGAGTCTGGAGATTTGAATTTGGAGGCAATTTTTTCCTTCTGTGGAATCTATGTGAGTCTATTTAAGGATTGTTTTTATTCGATGTTTTTCCATCCCTTCATCTCATTTGGTCTCTGGAGACTTATATTCTATGGATTTATGGTAGCTTGGGTGTTTTTTGTCTCAACATTAGATATTCTTATGGGCATTTAAATTGGTTCAAAATTGGATTTTGAGGAATTTGGACTTACCAGGGTTCCTCCATTCATTACCTCGGTCCCTAGGTTTCCTTTTGTGGGCTCTCTTTTGCCTCTCAACATGTTGGAATTTTCCGATTTGTTAGGTTAAGGTGAGTCTTCTCTATTCGAGTTCAATAGAGAAAATATTTCTCGGGTTTATCTTGGTGAATTCTTCCTCAACAAGTCTAGTTCTAGGAATTGGGTTTGAGCTAACAATTAGCTACTTTTTCAAAATTTTAAGATTTTTGAGCAGGAACCAGTTTAAAATTGTAAAACAATTGTCTTTTGGTAACCTTTTTTATACCTCATCTTCTAGAAGATTTCTAAATTTTTCTTTATGGTCTTTTTCAATCTAGAAGTACTCTATTGGTTTAAATTTCTCATAGTTAAATACTAATGAATTTCCTAAAGAGAAAAGACTTGTATCTAGTTTTAACTCTGTTTCAAGTTTCAACTTCATAATTAGAGTTCAAGGGAGACTCATTTCCATTGGACTAGGTTTCTAGAATTCCTCCCATCGAGACTTCCTCTATCAATTCTAAATAGTGGAATAGTACAATATGGGCAATAGGCATCTCTTTGAGTTTTTAAGAATCTTGACGAGACAAGAGAAAGGAATACATTTCTACAAACAAACTCTCTTGTCAATTACTTCAAATATCAATGAACTGGAACACCACTTCATATCGCATCATGAACATGTTGATTCACTAGAAACAAAGGTTAAATCTCCTTGAAGCCGAGAGTAAAATGTTGGAATTTTTATCCCTATTTTTTGGATAATTAGGGAGATTATGTCTTGAGGCCCTCAGGTTGCAGATATGGAGTGTCGAGAGACTACATGACCAGCAATACCCTTTTACATAGATGGAAACCCCTCTCACCACCACAAATGGTCATAGATTTCCGGATGGAATCCACCACATCAGCTGGATTCCGGAAAGCAGTGGGCCTTGCTCCATGAGGTACAATTTAGTATTAAGGTGAGCATCATTTCAATATTTAAGCCAGTTAAGTATGTTGTATCTTAGATTGCTCTAGATTTCATGATATATGCTTGGACATTATGTCTTTTTCCCTACTTCACCTTGGTGGTTGACATTCTTCCCTAATAAGTGGTCTTCCTTGGGAATGGGTTTGCTATTAGGAACCCCCTTAATGAGCCATCGTATCATTCCCAACCATACTTCCACTTTCAATCATTATTCCCCTCCATTTCCTTATGTCTCGGGATTTTACGGTGTATTGACCCAAGAATGGGTTGTCCCTTATTCGATGGGAAGAAGGGGTTGAAGGCCCATATGGATTGATGTTGGGTAAAAGATAAATGCCTTGTATAAACCTTCCAGATGCTTCACCCAGGGATCACCCAATAAAGCAATGAAACACTTATCTTTGAGTAAAGGAGACCCACAATATAATAAATAATGCTTAAAAGGTTAGTTGAGGGATGGGAGGTCTCATCACGAGTTGACCTATCATGTCCATGAATATCTAGTGGTATGGAATTTCCATCATTCGGTCAACAAACCAGGGTAATGGCTCTTAGTTGCATGGCTGAGAGAAAGGGGGTCTCATCACAAGCCAACCTTCTCATTTCCACTAGGTGTTTGTGCGTGACATTGCCATCATCTGGTCACCATGCCAGGGCAGTGACCTTCAACCTCTCCTTATGCTATATTGAAAAAAAATACAAAGAAAGAAAGATAAAAGGTAATTGATGGGTTTGGAAAAAGTGCATTACGGACGAAGGTACCACACACCCTCTACAAAGGCACCCATGAATGAGACACTACAACCCCTTGTATGTCATGAGCCCTATGCCCATTGAATCTTGATCCCAACCACTTCATCCACTTTACATGGCTTAGAGAGGGATCTCTTGGAAACTCTCCTTGGCATAGGCAAAGATCTACCCAATAGGGCACCTCATCAACCCTCCCATATTCAATCTTGACAAGTCGCATAGTTTCCTTGAGAAATTAATTGTTTGATATAGTGATATTTTATGCACATACTTAGGTGGCTTATTTATTGATTGGATTCATTTATCTTGATGTTATGACTTGATATCTTTGGAGGGTGTGCTCATTTGTCTTTGCAGGACCTAGTTCGTGTAAAGTTTTGGGAGAACAAGCCTAGCTTGGGCTTCCATGGGGATACAAGCCCACAGGTTGGATGCCAAGGTCCCGCATGTCAGATGAGAAATATCATACTTGGAAGGCCTTGATATTGACTTGGATGACATATCCTAGCCCCCACATGCCAAACGTTTTTCCTAGGAGAAGCAAAACGTCACTCCTAGAGGCATGACGTCACCTATGGGGTTAGGGCTTGGTGGTGAGGTGCCACTCATTGACACATGGACGTTTTGAGGAGAAGAGGGTCCTCACCATGATGAGATTGTATAGATGCTTGACATGTGGCCTTTGGAGGCCTACCCATGTTTCTCCAACACCAATGACTTCTTCAAAGTGGAAAAATGTCCCCTAAAGGGGAGACGTCCATGTAAAATTAGGGTTTATTTGTGAAAAAGTGAAACTTTAAATGAATTATTTAATATTACTTTGTTAAAGGGGGAAATATTAGGGTTGTTGACCCCTGGTCATGTGGTTTACCCCTTAATCTATGGACAATTCACCATGGTGACATTTTGTATAAATAAGAGATCATAAGATCTCATTTTAACATAACTCTCCCTCATTGTGAGAAGTATTGGTCTGAAATTTTCACTACACTTGGCTCTATTTGTCTCTTGTGCACTTGTTTATGGCTATCTTCATGAATGGTTGATGGAGGAGTGAGTCTCTAGCCTTGGATGAATTATTTCTAGCTTTTATGGTGTATTATCTTAGCATCTTTCTTGATTTTGGTATGGTATTTTACTCTTATGCTATCATTCTTTCAAGTAAAGGATTGGTGTGCTAGGAGCTAGGTGGGAAGTATAAGGGCATACATCCCCACCATAGTATTCATCATTTTATGCTTCATGGTATTGGTTAAACAAGAGTTTGCTAAGAGAAGTATAAGGACATACACCCTCTTAGCTTAAACCCTAGCTAGAGAAACTTGCCCTGGGAATTAAAAGGGCCTACACCCCCAAGGAGGTAGCTTCTATAGATATTTCTTTCATTTGAATCCATTAACCCAATAGTAAAGGAACGAGTCATATATTTTTTTCATTGGAGATATAAAATCATTTCCTTGGGAAACATGATTTTTTATCTTTTGAAAGATCTCTTGCTTGGAGTTGGTTTGCCTCATTGAGAGAAGTCTTCCCCTATTAGGGCGTCCCCTCTCTCCCACTAATTTACTTACTGTTACAAACCCTAACCTACAGCCATTAGGCATGATCTGACCTAGATAAAATATTAACCATAACTCCTAAACTAACCCTAGACTAGCTCCTAAATTTTGCTCATTTACTCCACTAACTAGGGCACATCTTTTAGACTAATTGTTGGCATATTTTGATGGTGTAATTTGCTGGTATAAGTGACTAAAAGATACAGCCATAAGGCTGTAATTTTCTGCAGAAATATACATGTTATAACAACTTGTTTTATTCATCTTCAAAGTGTCATTTTTTAGCCTATATTCATTGATAATCTTGATGTTGATTTGCTTAAATAGTTTAGATCTTTGTATGCTGATTTAGATGTTTTATTTGATGATATAAACTGTCATATATTTTTGCAAATTAGAGACAACAAGCTTAACTTTTTGATCCACACTAACATATATCATTGCAAGTTGGATTTTCTTGTGTCTAGGGCAGGTACAATCATCCAGACAAGTATTATACATGTGGGGAAACAATCACTTGACTTATAAGGCATCTCTTCCCACATTCCACTCCACTTAGACTTGAAATCTAGGGGATCCACTTCCATCTCTCTCCGTCTCCATATCA
Organism: Picea mariana; assembly: GCA_032191745.1. NCBI lineage: Eukaryota > Viridiplantae > Streptophyta > Pinopsida > Pinales > Pinaceae > Picea > Picea mariana. The sequence goes on along the minus strand of JASDQU010503029.1, from coordinate 22,672 downwards.
ATCCCCCTAGGGTCACCGGGATCGCCTCCCTAGAGTGACCTAGTCACCCTTGAAGTGCAGGACCTACATCGAGGTGACATTGGGTGTAGGATTCCCAAGTTGTAGCACTTGCTTTTTGGTTGAGTCAGGATTTTCCCAAACTACAACTTGCGCTATAACAGGAATATTCACCAATATTGAGAGAGGGGGGTGTGAATCAATATTGAGCACTTTTTACCACTTTTAACCAGAACATGTAAACATCAATTTATCAACAATTTATCACTTATGATTGCATTCAAGATATTATGAACAATTCCATTCAACAATGAAAAACACATAACCATAAATACATAGTACACAAGAATTTTACGTGGAAACCCAAATGAGAGAAAACCACATAATGCTTTCTTATATATTAGAATATTACATTCATAGAAATCACCAACTTAAAAAAATATCCAGCACCAACCCCATGTTTACAGGCTCCAACCTGAAGGAAGCTATAACTCCCTAAATTTTTCATCTCCAACTGGAAGGAGGCTCCAACCCCCTAATTTACAAGCTCCAACCTAAGAGAAGCTAAGACTCCCTGTATTCTCCAGCACCAAATGGAAGGAGGCTCCAACCCCCTTTCCTTTCCCCTTCCTCCATCCCTGAAATATAAATGGAGATTCAACCTATCACTAAAATTGTCATTGATAATCAACCTATCAGTGTCATTGATAATCAACATATCATTGTCACTGATAATAAATCTATCACTGTAATTGTTATTGTTACTGATATTGATACACTATCATCATCAAAACTATATCCATTCACATAAACCATATGCCAAGATCACCAAGAACATCTCTCAAAACATATTCCCAACATCACTAAGATGTGCCTTAAACCATGTACTAAGCATGTGCCAAAATATGTCTCAAACATGTGCCATAACATCCATGATAAACCATAAACCATGTACCAAATATATACCTCAAATCATATTCCCAATATCACCAACATGTGTCTCTATTCATGTTCCAAAGACTCTCCAAGATATGCCGCAAGCATATAACATCAAGATATAACCCTCAAAACACATATAAAGGCATACCTTTAATCATGTAATGACCTGGTGCATATGATCACAGACCAATAAACCTTCCTCAATATTCATCATTAAGAGAATGGAACCTTCTTCAAAACTTTTTGCATAGATCTGTGATTCATACATTGTCAACCTACGAACATCCACTCTTTGTTCCAGTGCGACCCGCATACATTCGTGCTTTGCTCCACTGCAACCTATGGATAACCTCAGAAAAATAGTACAGTCATATCTATACATTTCACTCTCCTTGAACTCCTTTCTCCTAGGCCATATTTTCCTTGTTGAGATCGCCAATCCTCCTAGCACAAGTGCACACCCACTTATGCTAGTTCCATACCACAAACACACACTTGCTTGGATTAACAAATGAGAGGTTCTTGATGTGTATTTATACTTTTCCAAGTGCCTCCTTTATTTGACTTTATGGACGACCTGTAACGTCTTGTTGCAACAAATTTTCTTCTTTAATTAATTTTGGGGCTAACTTGTAACTTTTTTGACCTTAGATCTGAGGGTTCTTGACCATACTTCGGGGCTTCAAATTTAAGGGAGCATAACTTCTCAACCGTGAGGAACCACGTGGCGTGCCACCTACCGTTGGAAGCGACATGATGAGGACTATCCATATAGCATGGTTTTTCATGTATTTGCAATGTCCTTCATCCTATTTTTCCTCAAACACCTTCGAGATTCGTGACCACACCTCTGGGGCTTCTTAACCATTTAACCATTTAACAATACATCCAAGGTTTCTTGTAGTCTTCTTCAAAGTGTCTTGTCATGAGGGCCATGATTAAAGCTATTCCATAAGGGGAACACTTTCAAGACTTCTTCAAATACACCCATCACTTCTAGAGGTTTCTAGACTTCTTCTAGGGTTAACATCACCCATTACTTCTAGGGGCTTTTGGGGATTTTGGGGCTTCTGGACTTCTTCTAGGGTTGACATCAATGACAACCAACTTTCCAACAATGTCCCTATTTGGCATTGATGGAAACACTCATACTCCCCCTGTGACCATTGCTCCCCTTTGTCTTCATGTGCTCCAATTTTTCTCTCCCCTTTTTACATCAATGGAATGGATAATTCCCTCTGACAAAATACCTTCTTTTAACAATCTCGATTCCCATATATTCATGCTTCTGATATTTCTCTCCTACTTTTGTTATTTCTATCCCCTTTTGACATTAAGGGTAAATCCCACTGATGATTTATCTCCCCCTATATTCTTCTACAAGATTTCATCTAGATCAATGTGGGGATTCTTGTATATGTTTTATTTCATCTCTTCTGGTGCTCATTGTTCATTGGCACTTCCTATTATTGTAATCCACTTATGTATATTAAAATAATTCATGTCAATTTTCCTTCATCACTAGACTTCAAGTCTACATGGCTTGTCATGTCTTCACTGAGCTGACATCAATGACATAATCATTCAATAATTTTCCCTTGACAATATAACTCCTCTTAATGGTTTATCTCCCATTGTCTTGTTGTGCCTCTTACGGTTTTCCTTCCTATGACTAGATGTTCCACCTATCAATATGATTCTTTTCCAAGTCATATGCTTTACTGAACATTCCTCTTGATGACAATGCCAACAATTATTTATGCAATTCCTCTTGAGCTCATGCTTTCATCCATTGTCATGTCTCTTGTCTGGTTCATGTCAAGTATTGTCTTCTAGAACTACCACATATCTCATGAATTCATCTATGTCCATATGTCACAAAACTATCCATGACTCTGCTACTCAACTACACACAATGCTGAGCCATCTGTCACTTTACTATTCTGAAGAATTTTCCAAATCTACTGCAACTAATCACCACATATTTCTTCTTCTCAAGATGAATAAAAAATGTCCACTAGTCTGCTTTATCTTCAAATCAAAATCTACAAGCTTGCAACACATTCTCGAATCTGTAATGAATATATACCTACTTGAATACATGCTTGAAATCCTCTATATGGTTATGAATCTCTGCCTCAAAAGTGTGTCAATGATATTCTTCATAACTTCCAACTAACCTCTTCATATTTGTATGGGGATGTGTTCTGAAGACCGCTTCTTAATAAACCAATCTGCCACGAGAAATTCTATACCTTTGCCATCAAACCACTCTGAATCTGCCTTCCCAAACTTTGAAAACACTACATAATGATTGAATGATAGTTCTTCAATCTATAATAGTTGTTGCTTAGACTCCCCCTCTTCAACATTCACATTTGTTGGGAGTCTCTAAGTCAGATGAGTTAGAAAAATATATAAGTTTGCTCTGTTGCGGGATCATCCTTCTGAATTCTAGAATCTTCCTCTTTTCCTATAGATTCGTCATGATTTCACAACTTTGTAAATCCTGTGAGTATGATCTCTGAGAGTTCTTCATTCACCTATTTTTCTGGTTTTTATTTCCTTCTCCAAATTTTCTTGTACCTGATATCATTGTTTTCTTTCATGGAAGTCTCTATCATGCTTGTACAATCACGAGCTATGTGTCTATAGTTGTGGCATTTGTAACATTCAATATTGTAGGGGGGCACATAAACATCTCTTGCTTGACCATTTCTTCCATACACTTTGTAATCTACAACTTTATGTCCAAAGTTATTACAAGTAAAATAATAACCTGGAAAGAAACTTTGATACCTGGGAGCAAATGATCTTCTTTGTGATGTAGTTCTTATAAATTCATTCTTTGGTTGATCATGATCTTCTCTTTTTTTGTTTCCTTCACACTTATTAAAGCTTCTCTGATCCCTGAAGGTAGAAGGTTTTCTTAGAGATGCATTTCTTCTGCATTCATTCTTTGACTCTTGTTGACCATTATTCCTTCCTTTGAGAATGGTTGCATAGTTTTTCTCTTCATTCTTCCTTTTTGGAAACTTGGAACACTTCTCTTCAACTTTCATTGTTGGTTGTGTGGAGCTTCCTATTTACTCAATGCTCTTGTTGGGATAGGAATTTGCATCTTCTTTGCATGAAGCCTCACTAATGTATCCAAAACCTGCTTTATCGGATGGTGACCCTTGAAAGTTGAGAATATCTTCTAGTACTTGAGATCTCTTCAAGTTCTTGTTGAGCTTATTAACTTCAACCCTCAGTGAGATGACTTCGTGTTCAATATTCTCACAATATTCTTCTTTATTTATCATTTGTATCTTCATCACTTCTCTGTTCTCTTGGCTTCTTCAAGTTTGGTTTTCAAGGAGATGATTTCTTCTTCAAGTATTCTTTCTTGTTGATCGAATTTTTCTTCAAGCTTGTTAAGTCCTCAAATCTTTCCTTAAGATGACTTGTCAAAATTTCTTCTCTCTTCTCTGCTTCCTTTATTAGTGATATTATTTCAACTTTCAAATATTGTTTTTCTTCCAACTGATTTTTGAGTGTTTCTTCAGTCACTTTGCTTTCTTCCAACTGAATCTTTAGATTTGTAATGATCTGCTGGACTTCTTTAGAGTTTTCGTTCGGATTATGATAACCCTCTTTTAGCTTGATCAATTATTCCTTGAGATACTTGTTTTTATTCCTTTCTCTTTTTACCTCACATAAGGCGTTGATTAGTTATGATTCAAGATTTACTTCACCTTCTTCTTCTTATTCTGAATTTGTCTGACATGATGAGCTTATTTCTTCTTGTTCTATCTCAACATCTTCTTTATATTGATCAACATGTTTTGGATATGTGATAAGAGGAGATTCCAAGTAGATATTATGTAGCTTATCCCAAATCTCTTTGGCCGAAAAACATTGTCCCACTTTGACTTTTACCAAATCAGGGAATACATCCAGGATAACATCCATTGCTATTTTGTTTTTTCCTTTTTAATTCCTTCTTGGATGTAGTATTCAAAGGTTTCTTTGAAGTGGTATATCCTATAATAATTGAGTACCAAACATCAAATCCATGTGCCTGTAAAAATACTTTCATCCTATGGCTCCATATATCTTAGTATTGACCATTAAACAATAGCGTTCCATTATCAATGCACTCCATGATCTACCTTCCAGTGGTTAGACTGTCTCTGAAGGACCTGCTTTGAAACCAATTATTGGAATATTCACCAATACTGAGAGGGGGGGGGTGAATCATTATTGAGCACTTTTTACCACTTTTAACCATAACATGTAAACATCAACTTATCAATAATTTATCACTTATGATTGCATTCAATATATCATGAACAATGCCATTAAAAAATGCATAACACATAACCATAGATACATAGGACACAAGAATTTTACGTGGAGACCCAAATGGGAGAAAACCACGGAATGATTGAACTTATATATAAGAAGATTACATTCATAGGACGCACCAACTTCCAAAATTCTCCAACACCAACTAGAAGGAGGCACAAACCCATGTTTACAGGTTCCAACTTAAAGGAAGCTACAACTCCCTAAATTCTCCAGCTCCAACCTAAAGGAAGCTACGAATCTCTGTATTCTCCAGCACCAACTGAAAGGAGGCTCCAACCCCATTTCCTTTCCCCCTCCTTCCTCCCTGAAATAAAAATGGAGACTCAACCTGTCACTAAAATTGTCATTGATAATCATCATGTCACTATCATTGATAATCAACAGGTCACTGTCACTATAATCAACTTGTCACTGTAACTGTCATTGTCACTGATACTTATATATTATCATAATCAAAACCGTATCCATTCACATAAACCATATTCCAAGATCACCAAGAACATCTCTCAAAAAATATGCCCCACATCACTAAGATGTGCCTTAAACCATGTACCAAGCATGTGCCAAAATATGTCTCAAACATGTGCCATAACATCCGTGATAAACCATAAACCATGTACCAAAGATATACCTCAAATAATATTCTCAATATCACCAACATGTGTCTCTATCCATGTGCCAAAGACTCTCCAAGATATGCCTCAAGCATATAAAATCAAGATATAACCCTCAAAATTCATATAAAGACATACCTTTAATCATGCAACCACCTCGTAAATATGATCATAGACCAACAGACCTTCCTCAATCTTCAACATTAACAGAATGGCACCTTCCTCAAAATGTTTTGCACAGATCTGTGATTCATACACTGCCAACCTGTGGCCATCCATGCTTTTTTCCAGTGCAACCCACGTACATCACCGCTTTTCTCTACTGCAACTTGTGAATAACCTCATAAAACTAGTACAGTCATCTCCATACACCTCGCTCTCCTCGACCTCCTTATCCTAGGCCAGATTTTCTTTGTTCAGATCGCCAATCCTCCTAGCACAAGTGCAGACCCACTTATGCTAGTTCTATACCACAAACACACACTTGCTTGGATTAACAAATCAAAGGTTCTTGATGTTTATTTATACTTTTCCAAGTTCCTCCTTTATTTGAATTAGGGCTGACCTGTAACTTCTTGTTGCAATAACTTTTCTTCTTTAATTAATTTTGGGGCCAACTTGTAACTTCTTTGACCTTAGATTTGGGGCTTCTTGACCATACTTTGGGTCTTCAACTTTAAGAGAGCATAACTTCTCAACCGTGAGGAACCATGTGGTGTGCCACCAGCCATTGGAAACAAAATGACGAGGAATATCCATTTATGAGGTTTTTTCATGTATTTGCAATGTCCTTCATCCTATTTTTCTTCAAACACCTTCGGCCTTCATGACCACACCTCCGGGGGTTCTTAACCATTTAACCACTTAACCATACTTCCAAGGTTTCTTGTAGACTTCTTCAAAGTGTCTTCCTGTGAGGGCCATGCTTAAATCTATGCTATAAGGGGACCACTTTGGAGACTTCTTCAAATACACCCATCACTTCTAGAGGCTTCTAGACTTCTTCTAGGGTTGACATCATCCATTAATTCTAATGGATTTTGGGGCTTCTAAAATTCTTCTAGGGTTGACATCAATGACAAACAACTTTCGAACATAACATGGTCATGAATTTGGCTCCAAATCTTTGTAAATAAAGTATGTATTCAACCTCTAACAATTGGGCCTCTGAAAACTCAACACATGCTAATTTCAAAGAAGAAGATACAATCCACCAACTTAAGGAACCAATGGATATGGGACAACAACACTCCCCTACCTCTGACATGGGATAAGAAGAACCAAATAACAACCGAGTCCTTCATTAAATTTTATGTATTTTAAAGTTATAATACTTTTAGGGACTTTTGTGAAGCAAGCCATAAGAAAGAACACTTTGAATGTTTTCCACTTAGTCTGTATTGAATTACTTTTTGTAGTAGCTAAGGACTTCCTAATTTTGTATTTTTGGAAACTTTGGATAGTTCATGCAATTGTTGTTAGTTACACTACAATCCCATATTAATGTAATATTTATGTTATGGTTATAAAAAAAGTAGTACTTTGAATATATAAACCTTAGCCCTATTTTTCTATGAACCGACCAAGAATCCACCATTCACTCTCTATTGATGCATACTCTTCCATCATAGTTTACCTTTGTAATTGAGAGAATGTGGGGCCCAATTTAAGTGAAACATCGAGATCTAGATCCACATAAAAATTTGAAGACTTCCATAATCCATGCATGCAAATACCATAGACTAAACCCTCCTGCCTCTCAAAATCCTTCACTCGAATTGTCATTTTCAACCTTGATTTTGTCAATTTTCACATGCAATCTTATGTGACTAATTTCAGATCTGAAAATTACTTCCTAGTGATTGCATATAAACCCTAGTTCTTATCACTGAACAATTTTACACTGAAATTATTGACTGAAAAATATAGCAATAGAAACAACAAGATTAGAGATGAATCATCATTGCATTTGCAACACAAAATTTATTGTTCTGTAAAATTGTCAAATTCAAAAATAATGAGGGCAAAACCAACCTTCCTAGCTGACACAATTTTACCAAAACTGAGGACAAAACCAGTGGACCTCTAAAAACACCAAAATTCAGCAAATTTCTGGAATCACTAATCACTAGCAAACCTGGTGATGTCACCTTCTTGTACTGGTGATGTCACCCTATTGTACAGACATGTCACACGTGTGGTCTATACTCTTCTGCCACATGTGAAGGTCTATCACACATGTGGCCCGTTGCACCTATTCACACATGCGGTATGTTCATGATTAACCACTCGTGTGGTCTATTGTACGGACTTGTACGGTCTACACGTGTGGTCCGTATAGTCTGTACCACACGTGTGGTCTGTCTTTTCTCTACTACAATTTGCCGCATCCACACGTGTGACCTCTCATGCCTCCCACGTGTATTTTCCCTGCCAAGAAAAAAAAATGAGATGACCAGAAACCCTAGGCCATATTGCTTAGGTGCATAAATCTCCTTGTTGAAATTTCCATGCTCTCTAGCACAAGTGTTTACTCCCTTATGCTAACTCCATGATGTCACAATGAATTGTCACAATCTCCTCATCTTCTTTTATAGGATTCTAATGTGACTTTAGAATCCCTTTTCTTACTCTAAGCAACCCTCCACTAAACTCAACAATTAATTAGAATATTTTATTCATCTTTGTGGGTTTGAAACCCCAACACAATCCCACAAATCCCATCAACTTTCCCATGAGGCCCTAACATCATTCCAAGGTTGTTTTCACTAAAACGAAATGTTGATATGGTGCCAATGAAGATTCCCACATTCCTGACACCATGGCTCTTAGTGGGAATAGCTCTCAAAGCTACAAAACCATCAACACTCCCTCTTAGCAAGGGAGGTATTCTCCACCACTCCTAGATTTTATCTGAAGTAGACAAACTTCCCCTTTACCAGGGGTTTGGTGAGAATATCAACAATCTGCTCATCTGTGGAAATGTGTTGGAGCTTCACGGCTCCCTTTTGCACCCTATCTTTGATGAAGCGATATATGATCTCAATGTGTTTTGGCTTGTCATGAAACACTGAAATTTCTATGAGTTTGATACAACTCTGATTGTTGTAGTGAATCATAGTAGGTTCCAACTCCTGATCGAATAACCCTTCAAGGATATTTTGAAGCTAAATAGCCTCACAAATCACCAAGCTAGCTGCCATATACTCTGCCTCTGCTGAACTGAGTGCTACGGAAGTTTGTTTCCTGTTGAACCAGGATACTACAACTGATCCCAAGTTGAAGAAACTACCAGAAGTGTTCTTCCTGTAGACTGCACTACCTGTCCAATATGAGTCTGAATAGCCATCTAACTTCACTCCATCATCTCCAACATATCTCATACCAAATCCAACTGTACCCTGAAGGTATCTGAGCACATGTTTTGTTGCTACCCAGTGCACTTTCCTCGGCTCAACCATGAATTGAATCAAGGTGTTGACTGCAAAAAAAATGTTTGGTATGGTGTTAAACAAGTACATCAATGATCCAATCAATTGCCTATACATTGTGGGATCTACCAAGTCTGAATATGAATATGAATCCCCCAGGGTATTCATATTGGAGGTCATAGGTGTGGTCATGGACTTACAGTCCATCATCTCGAACCTCCTCAGTATCTCAACTGCATACTTCCCTTGTTCGAAGAAGATCTCACTTGGTTGTTGCCACACCTCTAATACAAGGAAGTAATGCATCAACCCAATGTCCTTCATCTCAAACTCTGAATCCAATTCCTTCTTGCACCTAGTGATGAGCTCCTCAACTCCTGTGAGGAATAAATTGTCGACATATAACACCAATACAAGAGGATCCTTACCAATCTGTAGAAGATATATATTAGGTTCTGCTTCACTCTTGGTGAAGCCCAAGCTCTGCAAATAATCTTCAATCATCGAGTACCATGCTTTAGGTGTCTACTTAAGTCCATACAAATCCTACTTCAATTTGCACACATGGGATTTCCTTCCATGTACCTCAAATCCTTGAGGTTTCTCTATGTATACTTCTTTCTCAATCACATCATTTAGGAACGTTGTCTTCACATCCATCCGATGTATCTTCCACCTCATAACCGAAGTGAGATAAATAGACATCCTAATAGAAGTATACATAACAACTGGAGCAAAGGTATCCTCCTAGTCCACTCCCTCTTTCTAGGAGAACCCTCTTTCCATGAACCTTGTCTTATACTTCCCCATGAACCCTCCTAGTCTTCGAGCACTTCATTGAAGAACAGAACGAGCTTGTTCAGGTTTCAAAAATTTCAATTAAATCTGTTGCACGCCAGAGGTTTGAGGATGCTTGAAAATTTCTTTGTATGAGCAAATCAAAGTAGATATATTTACCATGCTCTCGGAAGAAGTGATTTCCAAAGTAATAAGTGCCCAAGAAGGAATCACATCCAAAGCGCCATTGTCTTACACTGTGCTCATCTCGATTATTGCAAATTTCAATAGAATCCGCAACATGAAAACTAATGTTCATTTCATTTTTTATGCACTGCAAATCTTGAATGTGATTTGATAGCCCAAGCTCTCTTATTGTTGTTTTTGTTTGGTTTTGTAAAAAACAATTCATTTGGGCGTTGCTTATCAAGCCCAATATTCAATTCGCATCAAGCCACATATCACCAAATTCAACTAATGAGGAAGAGCCAAGGGTCTGAGGAAGCACCTTCACATGGAGCGCCAAGGAGAGAAAGTCTACAAGGATCATTAGGGTGCACTGTGCGTTGGAGGAGCGCTTAGCAGTGTGATGAGAGACGAGTGTTGAAGCAATCAAGAGCACATCTGTTTTCTAAGTGCCACCAAACAAACATCAAAAGTGCCCAGGTGTCGAAGAAAACACACCCACAATAGTGTCAAGAACAGAGCGCTCATATGACATCAAATTCACACAGTGGCAGGGCTCTCATCGAAGATGTTGTTGTTGTTGCTAAATGTTGTTTGAGTGCACTTTATACTCATCAAAAGGGGAATCTTTTTGCGTAGCTAGTGGATTTGTTGCGGTTTTACGAAGGGTTCGAGATAGATGATCATGTTGGCACTCAACTTAGTGATGATGATGTTTTGCTAGCTCCTGCAATTTTTATTTTTATTTTAGGGCATTTAAAGGAAATTCAGAAGCTTTGAGATCTAGCACTGGCCAATATGGGCTCCATTGAAAAACATAGCGATCTTTGTAAATCGGTTTTATGTTTTGTCTGCGGAAGAACTTAAGGATGTTGTCTGTAATAAGCTTAAATTGCTTGAGGTCAGTTATCCAGTGTTAAAAGAATGGATTTCCTTACTGAGGTAATGGTTTCTACTTTTGAGAAACGACACTCTCAAAAGGAAGCGATAAATGCTCTCCCACTTTATCCAAATGAACAAGTAATGTGGGATGATAGTGTTGTACCCAACATTAATTACACCATTGAAGGATGCTTGGCTCTTCCAGAACTTATTCTACAGTTTCTAACTCTCCATGACTACCTTCTAAGGAATTTCAATATTTTTAGCTTGGAATAGACATATGAAATTCGACAAGATATCCAAGATGTGTTGCCTCGATTGGTAGCAAATATTAATAATGAGAGAGAATCTCGCTTTCGAGGATGCTGTAGAATGGTTGTTCCAATCAAGGAGTTCAAAATCTCAGAAGTAAAGCAGCCAAACATTGGAGAGGTCAAACCATCTGTTGTAACCACAGAGGTTACATACAGTGTTTCAAGATATACATCATAGATAAGGATATGGAAATCCAAGTGCTGCACAGTGGACCAATATGCCTAATACTCTGGATGTTGTTGATTTTAAGGACACATTTATTGATGATGATTACCTCAGAGAAAGTTTTCCTGATTATGATGTTTCTTTCCTACATCCAGATGGAGATATAGACAAATCCCCAAAACCTCCATTTCGCATAAGATAACCCAGAATATCATAGAATTTATGAATTCTACAAAGAAAGTAGATTTGTAGGTTTTGGAAGTAAATGATAGACCAACTATCATCATGGCTACCAACAGAATACCTTCTAAGCACAAATATGTATAGAATATCCGACATCAAATAATTTGGACTGATCTAAATTCTCCGAAATCAGGATCACAGATTTAATACACAAAATCAGCAACTAATCAACATCAAAAGATCATCACTTAGATTTCAAGCATTCAGTTTAGTAATCGAGCCCAGATTTCCAGGAGATCTAACATTCGAAGAAGATCATAGTCAAAATTATCTTTCAGATTTTCAGGGCATCCAACTCAGCAGAGCATTCAAGGGTACAGGTGGCAGAGTATTAGAAGGCAGGGCATAGATAAACTTTAAATTCCTCCAAATCAGGGATAGT
>JASDQU010503028.1:61681-91553 GCA_032191745.1 Picea mariana | reverse complement strand
AACTTCAACTTTAAACATATCAATAGTCAAAATTATTTCTCTTTTGCTACTTGTTTTTTTTGCCATCATATGCTTGTTAGTTCAACATTGTTGGCATATCTAATTGATTACCTTCTTTAGGTTTAACTATTTGTATGATTTTATTTTCCTTGTTGTTGGTCTTTGACATTTAGATTACTTGCGAGAATTTTTTTGTTCCTTGGTTTAATTGTTGTTTACTTGTGTGATTATCTTATGCCCATGTTACATGTACTTAACGATTCCTTCACTATTTGTAGAATGTTGCTCCTATTGTGGTAGTTTACTATAGTACAAAAATTCTACCCTCTTGATGATATTTGGAGGTATCTCCAACCTTGCATAGTGGTGTGTTCTGCCTTTCCTGTCTCTTTTGGAAACTTGCTTGTCTAATTTAGATTATCAATCTTTTCCATTGTAGTTGGTTCTTTCTATCCCTTCTCATATTAACACAATATTCGATTTAGTACCACTTTGACTTGGGAATTACATCAAACCCCACCATGCAGGACCAACCAATATTGTTGTCGTTAATTACTTGGTTTAATGTGTTTGTCGTATCCATTTAATGAAATTAATATTTTGAGGGCCCCTTGCCTTGGGTTAGCGTTGGTCTTTGTGGGTGGGCTCACTCCTTGAAAGGGTTCATGTTATTTTTTCTCATCCTGGGTGCCTTTGATGCTTCACCTACTATTCTACACAATTTTGTTAACACATTTTCCTTGTCTCTTTTTCTATAATTTTGGCATGATTCTCTTTAATTTAGGGTTCCTTCTGCTTTGGTCCTTCAACTTCTCTCGGGTGACCTTGATGCTTCACCTGCAACTCCACACAATTTTTCTTTGAAAAATTCCCACCNTACTTTTCCATGGAGAATGTCCCTTACTCCCTTTTAGTTTTCCTTTTGTGTGTGATTTATCCTCCCCACCCTCCTGCTCTTTCCTTTCTAGGTTCCATCAGCCTGCCTTTTCACCAATGTGCCCCCCTTCTCTCCCAACTAATCCTAAATTTCATTTTTTGAACATTCTTGTATCTCTTCGGTCCTCTATATCTCCTCTATTAATTTTGTGTTAGATTCTCCTAGGAAATAGGCCCTATTGTTCCTTCTCTTTCGGAGACTCCATCTCTCCTCAATATCCAGTTTCCTAGGGTGCACCAAATTTCTTGCAACTCTTTTGCATAGATAGTTCTCATGGCTACTCCCACCTAAATTGTGGGAGTCTATTTCCCTTTATTGTGATCTCATGGAGCCTCTTTCCTCTTTGGTTTCTCGATGTCTTCCCTTAATTCCTTGTTATTGCAATGGTGCACCCTGTTAGCACAAATTTCTGCCCTCCAATCCGAGCTGATAAACTTGTTATGACAACGGTAAAAACTTGGCTAATTCAAGGAGAAATAGCCCCATATGTCATGGGATAAACCCCTCTCCGTTCAAGCTAGGCCTTGCTAGCCTTAGGGGGGAGACCCTAGCCTCAATGAAAGTGCCTTGCTCATTGATCTAAGGTCTGATTTCTACGTTAAAACTAAAAAATCAGCGAGTTGTTTTGTCTTGGACAACATGTGAAAGAGGTCAAAAATAGTGAAAAAATCAATCTTATACGCTTGGAGGGAACCTGGAGGGTTATCAAAATGAAGATGGAATGGAAAGAAGGTGAAAACTATTCAAAATGATCAAAATTAACCATGATAAACAGTTCAGAAAATTACATATCAGATTAAAAATTTACCATAATATCGCCAAGAAAAGAGGTTTGAATGACAAACACACACTTATTTATTAATAAAGTCCAAGAGAGTCGTTTTCACCACACTTGACAAGCCTAGAACTGATACAATGACTACTTTTTTCAAACATGAGCCACTAGACTAGAGAAAAAGAGAAGAGAATGAGAGAGACACTATGTTGCTACTGCAAGAATCGACGAAATAAGCCAAGGCAAGCCTCCAATATATAACTAGTGAGGGCACACATCCAAAGGATGAAAAAGGGAACATGAGAGGGGTAAAAATAGAGGCTAAGTTTAGAGTGGGTGCATGAGTGCACGAGAGAGATAATTTTAGGAAACTCATGCGACGTCTCCTTCCATCATAAATTAATTATCATATGCTCCAATTTTAGGAATATGCACCCTAGCCTAGGTGTATGCCACATCACTGCCACATGTCGACCTCAGAGGCTTCCACTTGGCACTGCATGTATGATGAATAGACCTGCTAAATATAGAGGCAACTAAATATATAACAACTAAAAATATAACCTCAAAAAATATATTCTCGGTCCTATTTTTAGAGAATCTGTCCACATCACCCTAGATGACTGGGATGACACCGCCACTACCAGAAATAAAAAGTTGTCTGAATACCCTTGAATTTATACTCATTGATCTCCTCTTTTCGCAAGGGATCTGAATATGCCATCATAACTATCATGCATGTCCTAATGCTCAACCTGCTAAAAATAACAATCTGGGTGAAATCATCCGGCAAAAGGTCCAAAGGCCTCTGGATGCCTCAAGGATCAATATTGCGCTCTCGAAATTTGAATCTAGGGACTGAATCACAACTTTCCAAAAATAGCAAGTTTCTGCATGTCACCCGAAAAAATGTCATCGTGCCTAGAATCCTGCAAGGACTCATACTGTATGCTCTGAAGTATCCCAAACTATCAAGAGACCCACTCAAACTGTGCCTCCTAAAACATAGCAACACCTGTATACATCTCTCTTTGACAAATGCATGGAAACCGAGTAGACTACGACTCTTAAACTAAGCAACCATGTGTTGAACATGTACCTACCTCTTGTGTGAAACAACCTCCTACTCAACATAAGTGCTAAAACCTTGAAAAATCTCAGTATGAAAACCAAAATGTTGCATGCTGGCTCTTAACCCTCAAGACTTTCTGTTAGATTTTTAGCTCGGGAGGTACTCTGCATGTTTTGTCTTGTATGCGAATGTTACCTTACTATTTACACTACTAGGTACTTAACTTTATAATAGTTTTTATGAAGTTGTTTTAAGTGGTTCTTTTATTAAAGTGACTTTTTAATAAAGTGTACCTTCTATTTTTAAAGTGACTTTATTTTCATAAAGCACTTATGTAATAAAGTGAAAATCACTTTAATTTAAATGAGACATTATGGAGGGAATGGATCATGACCCTTGATCTTGAAAAAGGCAAGATCTAATCTTGGCCTTTGGATTTAGGGTTGGGGAAGGTGAAAAGACACTTTGGGGGGAAAATGTCATTTTCAGATTATAAAAGAATGCTTTGGGTAGTGTGCAAGACATGTCGAGAAGACACCGAGAAGACGAGAGGAGTTGAGTTAGAGATATTTTTTGAGTATGATTGAGAGAGGAAAGTGAGCAACAAAGAAGGCATGCTTTCCAAGGAAGGAGGGCACGAATCCCAAGAATTTTTTTTATGTGATTTTTGGGTCGAAATATTTTTCTGCTGTGGGAGGTCGTACTATACGGATTCATATAGTCCGTACGATTCTGTATAGTCCGTACAGTCATACAGATTTGGCATGAAAAATGAGGCATTTTGGGCACAGTTTTTGAGACATATTTCAGAATTTTGGTGGTTGTTTCTGGTCCGTATGGAACAGTCCGTACAACTGACTGTGGGCACGGAAAATGAGGTATGGAGGAGGTTGTACAACAGTACAGTTTTGGCACGAAAAATGATGCAGATTTCTGTGGGACAGATTTGGTGTTGTTTGGTATTTTCCTTGGCTAGAGATATGGTTTTTCTACTATTTTATACTTTTCTGAAGCTGAATAATAATATCTCTCTCTCTCTCATTGGGTTTCCCCACATTGGGGTTTTCCCTGACATTTGCCTAAATTTCTGAGTGTTATGGGTTGTTGTTCACTCTGTTATTTCTGCTGCATATTTTTCTTGGCAATGTGTATTTTTGCTTATGGTAATTTATGAATGTGGGTTTAAGGCATTTATGAAATTTATGAAGACAATTATCTCTAGGTTGCTAAGTGTATGAAAAAAATTTCATTTGTTGATTTTTGTCATTAAAAATTTACACTTTCAAGGGTGAAAATATAAGGGTTGTCAATGGAGACTCAAGGGGACGAGATCCCCCTGTGGGATGTCGAGAACCATAAGAATCTCTATGTCCATATAATCAAACTGATGCTCTGTGAGAACTAAGGAATGTGTACCAAAAGTACCCTTGTAACTGTGTGGAAGGATACCAAGGTCTTGTATGCTGATGAAGAACAACGTGTAATCTGACTTGTAGTACTAAAGCCTGTCCAATGGGCCATGGAGTCAAGAAAATATAATCCTCCCAGTAAAAAATGAAAACCAAGGGGTCTCATCTGAATTTGCTACATGCTACCACCCGATAATGTACACTCCTCCACATGTCAAATGTGTTGATGTCGACACAAGGGAGAAATTCACTTCATCATATGTCAATAATGTAAACACGTGTGAAGTGCGAAGGAACACCGCCAATAATGTCAATGGGTCCTAAGGTACAAGCACAATCTGACACTGTGAAAGATGTTCTGAAGTCGAACAGTGACAAGGATCATCCACTCAAGGCCCAATGATGCCCATCCTTGTTGGATGCGAAATAACCTCCAATGAGGTTAACAACTACTAAAGTGCTCTACTTATGGGTCATATGTAGATAATGTGTTGAATTCGATACAAGATGACCTGCTAAAAAGAAGAGCAATGATGTCTCTCTTTCCTCAGCGCAAAGCGATAACTCAAGAAGATCAAGATGAAAAAACCAGGTACCATATCCCTATGTTGGATGGGGGGACAATTGACTCAAAGCGGAAGAGATGAGGGAGGTACTCCACATGTTTTTTCTTATATGCGGATGTTACCTTATGTTTACACTACCAGGCACTTAACTTTGTAATGGGTTTTTATAAAGTTGTTAGAAGTGTTTCTTTTATTAAAGTGACTTTTTAATAAAGTGTACCTTCTAATTTTAAAGTGACTTTATTTCATAAAGCACTTATGTAATAAAGTGAAATCACTTTAATATTTTAAGTGATTCATTTTGGAGGGAATAGATCATGACCCTTTATCTTGAAAAAGGCAAGATCTAATCTTGGCCTTTGGATTTAGGGTTGGGGAAGGTGAAAAGACACTTTGGAGGGAAAATTTCATTTTCAGATTTATAAAAGAATGCATTTGGGTAGTGTGCAAGACACATTGAGAAGACGAGAGGAGGTGATTGAGAGAGATTTTCTGAGTAAGCTTGAGAGAGGAAAGAGGGCAACAAAGAGGGCATGTTTTCCAAGGGAGATAGGGCACAAATCCCAAGGAATAAATTTTGTTTTGTGGCTGAGTTATTTTTCTGCTGTTGGAGGCCGTATTGTACTGATCCGTACAGTCTGTACATCAAGGGAAAAGGGCACGAAAAATCAAGGCGGGTCTTGGCACAGTTTTCAAGGACTGTTTTTGCTGCTGCTGGGTCATACAAAACGGTCCTTACAATAGGTTGTTGGTACAATTTTCGAGGTGCAAAAACATTTTGTGGTTCTATGACAGTCCCTAAGGAGCTTCCCAGGAATCATAAAATTCCCTAGGATATAAAATCCTAATGGAGCTACCACGTGGTACTCTAACAGACCATCCTTACAGGACCTTCGAGATCTGCCCAGGAATAATAAGATTCCCTAGGATTATGAAAATCCTAACGGAGCTACCACTACTGATCAAAGTTAGCATATACAAGCACAAGTACTCTGACAACCCATTCTTATGGACCTTCGGGATCTGTCCAGAGATGATCATTCCTCTAGGATATAAAATCCTAACTGAGTTACCCATTATTGGTCAGGATACCATAGTATCATTAGCACTACTCCCCCTTTTGAGGGAGGTCCTTTCGGACTATACCAAACTTGTCTTGAAAGTATTTAAACTTTACACGAGACAGAGGCTTGGTCTGCAACTCATTTGTGCCAAGTTCCAACATATTGGAGCTTTAAGGATTCCCTCTACATCATATCATGAATGTGTTGATTCTTCAATAGACAAGGTTTAAGCATGAAATTCATTCCATTTTATCATTTTACTTAAACCATAACCAATTATGTTGCAACAACCAAGATCACAAGAAGAAACACCAGGCACAAGTACACAAGAAGTATCATGGGAAACCCTTCTCAATGAGAGAAGAAAACCAAGCCAAATCCTTTGCTATATTCTTCTAGAGAAAGAACTTCACCACCAAGAAAACCTAGCACACAAGAGGGTGCTTTCAAACCCTAGAAGACTAGCGCCCAAGAGAGGTGTGCACTTATCCCAAGAAGATGTACTTGCTGAAATTTCCAAAATCACACAAAAGATATGATTCCTCAATGGGGAATTTACCTTTACTTATACTAGACTTGACCTGTCAACATAAGTGTCTATTGGCACAATAGGTCCGACCTCTCTAACTCATAATATAATTAATAATAAGAAAATTAATTATCAATCACATCAAGGTGGGGCTGACCTATACCCTTTACATTACAATTAGGGTTACAGGTAGGTTTGACTCTTGAACAATATAGAAAGGGATCTCATACACCCACGAGTGCTCAGACACTAGGGACATATCCATAGGGATGTCCATATCTCTACCTCACTGTGTCTCACAGGATAACCACACTCACTAGTTCTTAGCCACTAGGATCACATTCAGCTCAACTTCTGTAAGGAGGAGGCCATCTCTATGTTCCAACTCTGTCTCAAATAGGAACCACACACCCCTCTCAGGGGCTCTCTCTCTCAATTCGATTCATTCATTTCATGTCTTGGAGAATATCTCATGCAACTGTAATCATCAACACTCCCTCTCATCTAGGGAGGCATTCTCCATCGGGGAAAGTCTCATATGGAAGTACTTCGAACTTTGTCTTGGTTGTATTCATCAACACTCCCTCTCAAGTAGGGAGGCATCCCCACAAAGCTAATTTGGTAAAAATATCTACAATCTGCTCATGTGTAGGAAGATATTGCATGTGTACTAATTTTCCTCTACATTGTGCTTCATTCTATCATAAAATGTTGGGTTCTCAAAGAGATTTACACACAACTCTGGTTATCATCATGGAATCCATCTCATGATTAAGTAAATCTGTCAGAATCTTGTGAAGCCACACTGCTTCGCACAATCAATGTTATATACTCAGTTTTTTTGGTACTCGAGGCCACAGAGCTTTGTTTCCTACTGCACCAAGAAACCATGGAAAACTTCATGGTAAAACAACAACCAGATGTACTCTTCTGGTCCACTATACTCTCTTCTCAATATGTATTGACATATCCCTACAAACTCAATTTCACACTGGAGGCATATCTCAGGCCATATCTAATTGTGCCTCGTGTATATCTCAATACATGCTTTTTTGTTATCCAGTGAGTCTGTCTCGGCTGACTCATGGATTGAATAGGCACATTTGCTGCATATCGTATATCAGGTCTGGTGTTAACCAGATACATCAATCATCCAATAAGTTGTTGATACACATGTGGATCAATATCGTCTGAATCATCATCACTTTATTCTTTCGTCAAATCCATCATCGTTGGTGTAGACATGGATTTGTATTCTGTCATACTAAACTTCTTTAATATTCATTGTAAATTTTCCTTGACTTAGGAAAATCTCATTAGTCCTCTATTATACTTCTTGTCCCAAGAAGTAGTGCATCATACCTAGATTCTTTCATCTAGAAATCAGAGATTGAGGCTTGCTTGTATCCAATGACATGACTTCCTGAGTAAGTCATCAAAATCATGCTCTCGTCACCAATAATGTAATAGTATAGGTTTGGATCAACAACAACTTTGTTGAAACCCAAACTCCTCAAGAATTCATCTATCTAATGTAGTTTCCAAATCATGGATGGTAGTACAAATGAGAGTGCATCTGGATCAATATGTCTCATCATGGTTCACTCCCTCTGCTTGTGAGAATCTTCTGGCCATAGTTTTGTCTTTCTTGATACTTCCATTAATTGTATAGATTCATTTAGAAATCACCGTAGGTTTTCCTTATGGTCTCAGAACGATGTCTCATACTAGTATTATTTTGTTTATGGCATTTTTTCCATACTTGTTCATCTATTACTTCTCCATGATAAGGATTCTCAGAGTCAAAGGAGTGGCTTATGGATGAAGGGTAACTTTGAAAAACTCTTTTTCTTTCTCAAGATGTCCCTTGAGGGACTTGTATGTTTCTCTACCTTCTTTAAGAGTTTTGTTGACCCTAGGAAGGCCTTTTATGCCCTACTACAATATCTCTGGTCATATCAACTGGAGCAGATGAATTTGCTGGAATACTATTTGTCTTCCTTTGAACTTGTTGAAGGTATTATCTCTTCCTTCTTTTCATTTTGTTTTGACTCCCTCTGAGTCAAGTAACTCTCTCTGAAGTCTAAAGGATGGAAGTCTTCTTTTATTGCTTGTTCGACCTTTTGTGTCTTCTTGACCAACATAATAATCAATCAAATAAGGTTTGGACTCCCATACCAGGGATAATGGTCCAAGTCTCGAGGGATCCTATACCAGGGATAATACCCTTCATTTATTAACAGTGAAATCAATTATAATATTAGAGATCAAACTATTTACTTGGGTTTGTTGTCATGTTTAGTTCTGTGTTTGATTTAGAGGAAGTACTTATCTTCTCTCTTATCTTCATTCTTTTGAGGTGGGTCTAGATCAATGTCAGTGGTGGAAGCATATTGTCTTCCCTTCTTCATGGTTGGACAATTTATTGCATAGTACCCATATTTGTCACATCTGAAGCACTAAATTTATGAAACATTTCTTCTTCGATTAGGACCTAAGATTAATGTAGAATTATCATCTTTGAATGTTTGTGTGAAGTTTATTTTGAATCTTCCTCCTTTCTTTGTATGAAGTGCAAGAACATGATTTTCATCAGGGGAGTCTTCCACTCCTCTATTTCTAAGTCTAAGTTCTTCTTGAGTACAGTCTGTCCAGAGACAATCAAAGGTTGGTAGACTTTCTCTTCCACTGATACTTTGAAGAAAAGGCTCCCAATTTTTTGGAAGGATGTTGAGAGTGGATAAGACAAGTTCTCTACCGGACATGATTTCTCCAATGGCTTCTAGTTGTTCTTTAATCTATGATATCTTCATAAAGAAGATAGAAATTGTATCACATTTCGTCATCTTGGTATTTTGAAGTTGGCTCTTCAAGGTAAGAGCTCTGAGGGTGTTGTCACTTTCAAACATTTTGTTTGATGCTTCATACATTTCATAAGTTGTCTTCAGGTTGGAAATACGAGGTAAGAGATGATCTCTTACTAAGTAGATGATTATTTTTCTTGCCTTGACATCTTCTTCCTTCCTTATATTCTTCTCTTCATCGATAGTTGTATCTGGTAAAGTTTTTTTTACCACATCCAAAATTTCATCTTCTTCAAGGGTGACTTGAAGCCTTGATTTCCAATAGCTGAAGTTGCTTTCTCCATCAGGCCTATATTCTACTAAAGTTATGTTCTTCATTTGTTCAGATTTCTTCTCAAACTCTCACCAACTAGATTTAGAAAACCTAATGGTTATTGTTGGGCCTATGACTGCCAAAAATCAAATTTTGAGAGTGTCACAGGAATGCATATTGAGTTGAAACGTTTCTTCAAGAAGTTGTAGAAACCCTAAGATCAAGATTTTGCAGAAAATTTCGGCACCCTAGAAACCCTAGGGCCAAAAACTCAAAATCCTCAGAATTTTACTTTGAAGGTCTCTGGAGATGCGTTGAGGAAGGTCGTACAACTTGGTCCAAGTTTTAGCTTCAACGTCCACTTGTAAGGTTCTAAAAATGATAATTAAGTGATGGTCATTCGGATTTCTGCAGAAACCCTAGAGGCTATATGGAACTGTAGAAGGAGGATGATTTACCCTTTTAAATGCTTGTGCATGGGTTCTTCAAGATGTATGCTATGAAACCATGTTTATTTTTCAATAAGCAAGGTTTAAGAATGAATTCCATTCCATTTTATCATTTTACTTAAATGATAACCAATTATGTTGCAACAACCAAGATCACAAGAAGAAACACCATGCTTAAGTACACAGGAAGTATCCTGGGAAACCCTTCTCAACAACGGAAGAAAACCCAACCAAATCCTTTTCTATATTATTCAAGAGAAATACCTTCACCACCAAGAAAACCTAGCACTCAAGATGATGATTGCAAACCCTAGAATACTAGCGCCCAATAAAGGTGCGCACTTATCCCAAGAAGATGTACTTGCTGAAATTTCCAAACTCACACAAAAGATATGATTCCTCAATGGGGAATCTACCTTTACTTATACTAGACTTGACTTGTCAACATATGTATCTATTGGCACAAAAGTGTCGACCTCTATAACTCATATATAATTAATAATAAGCAGATTAATTATCTTTTACATTAATTATGAATTATATTAAGGTGGGGCCGACCTGTACCCTTTACATTACAATTAGGGTTACAGGCATGTCTGACTCTTGAACAATATAGCAAGGGATCTCATACAACCACTAGTTCTCAACCACTAGGCGCACATCCATAGGGATGTCCATATATCTATCTCACTACATCTCACTGGAGAACCACACTCACTAGTGCTCAACCATTAGGATCACGTTCACCTGTGCTCATCCACAAGCACGTCCACTCAACATATCTTCTTTACCACTACATTACACATGAGATTCATATGGATTTCATCTCAACTCTCTGTAAGGAGGAGGCCATCTCTACGTTCCAACTCAGATAGGAACCACACACCCCTCTCAGGGGTTGTCTCTCTCAGATCGACTCAATCAGTCTGTGTCCTGGAGAATGTCTCACGCAGCTGTAATAATCAACAGAATGAAGTGATATGGTATCTCTATGTGCTTCCAATCATCATCAAACACATCATCTTTATACAAATCTGGTTATCACATAGGATCACAATGGATTCCATCTCCAGATCAAGTAGATCTGTCAACAACATCTGAAGCCATATGGCTTCACAACTAGCAGAACATGCTGCAATATATTTCACTTATTCTATGTTGAGAGCAACACGTGATTGCTTTCTAATCTCCCATGAGATCATGGCTGACCCCAGACATAAACAACATCCCAAAGTGCTCTTTCTGTCAGAGACACTTCCAATCCAATATGAATTAGTATATCCATACAATCTAAATCCATGATCTCTAGTATAACAGAGACCAAAATCCAATGTACCCTTAAGGTATCTCTTCACATGTTTTGTATCATCAAAGTGAACACATCTGGGTTCTATCAGATACCGACTCAAGGAAAAACATATATTTGTCCTGGTATTCATCAAATACATCACCGAATTAATAATATGTCCGTACAGAGTAGCATCAACCAATTCTGACGCGGTATCTACCAGGAATATCAACTTTGTTTTCATGGGTGTCTACATGGATTTACATTCCAACATGTCAAACTTCTTCATTATTTCAACTGCATACTTCCCTTGGTTGAGGAATATCTTCTCTAGGTTCTGCCAAACTTCAAGACCTAAGAGATAATGCATTAGGGATTTCATCAAACTTTGTAACAAGCTTCTTCTGACAATCAGTGATGATATTTTCTTCATCTTTCAAGAATAAATCATCTACATATAGTAGCAACATCACTAGCTCATCATTTATAACCTTGAAGTAAAGGTTAGAATCAGTTTTACTCTTGGTAAAACCCAAACTCTTCAAAAAACTATCAATCCTGCCACACCAATCTCTTGGAGTTTGCTTCAATTTGTAGACACGAGTCTTTATGTCTTCAACTTCAAATCAAATTTTCACATCAGTTTGTACCAATCTGGTACACTTGATCAGCTGCAACTCAATCTGCACAATCATGTGCTAGCTCTATGTGCTTTCTACAAAGAACTATTTGTCTCACTGTCTGGGAGTATGTCCTCTACTCTCTCTGCAACTATTCCTTTGGAAGTGGGACTCTGCACCTGCAGTTTCTCTGAAGTTGAGAATGGTTGCTCCATTCTCACTATGATTGTTGAACTTTTAAATTAACTCCTCTACTTCATCATGACAACAAATTCATCTGAAATTGAGAGTGGCCCAATAACTGATACTGAAGGTAGCTCTTCTTATTTAATGGAGGTAACTCTATCTTGTATTGTAGTCATGTCTCCATGACCCAACTAATGTACTGCACCAATTGCCACTTAATTTTAAATATGGGAATTTCTCCCCTTGCATCTCATACTATATATGAATCATGATTGTTCTGGTTGTCTTCATGAATACTGGAACTATTTCTTCAATTACTGTAGTAAGTGTCTCGTCATAGTCTTCTCCCTCTTGTTGGGAGAGTCCTCTGGACACACACCAGGCTTTGTACATCTGCAACATGCTTGATTTGTTAGATCAATCTTGGAAGTCAATATTGTCTTATCTTCTAGTCTCATGAAAAATCCATATCCCAGTCTTTCTAACTGACTTCCTTCTCTGTCACTGAAACAAGGGAACCTTCCAGCATATTTCATATCTTCTAGGAGTCTCTGAAGCTACAATCTAGTCTTCTCATGGTATCTGTCTCCCAATCCTAGAAGTTGTCTCTTCATTTGATCCTTTCTAAGATCATGCTTACTATTTATTTCTTTTGAGTCTACAAGGACTTCATCATCTCTTACATGGTATACTTGATGTTGAATACCAAGTCTAAATATGAAAAGTGAGTCATAATTTAAACAAATTATGCTTCCCGTCAAGGTGGCTTCATTATCCTTTGACCGAGTCTTCTATCAATTCTATTTTAATGTTTGGTCATCTTTGGAGCCTTCTAATTCTTATAGTAAATCTCCATATGAGATACTCTGGATCTCAAAAAGCTTCTTCTTCATCTTCTTTGATACATGAATGTGTAAGGCCATGTACATAGTATGCTTCATGTCTCATCTAATTTGTTTCCTTCTGCAACCTTCACTATAGCTTCCTTAGGGCACCTATGACCTGCCCAGAACAACAACAACCAAGAACAATACTTTTTTGATAATAGTAAATAAAACAATAGCACGAATAATCGTCACAATAGCTCCTTTAGAGCTGTCTAAAACAAGGATCAAAAGTAAGAAATACAATATGAAATGAGATCAACACTCTTCTAGTGTTGTGATCAAACATTCATCCATGGTAACCTGGAATCAACCTAAGAAGTTTCTCCTAGAGGAGATGTTAGTTGTATTTGGTAAATGATTACATTAAGCATTTATCTCAATATGCTCACATGCTACCAAGTATAATAATTTTCAAAGATTGCTACCTCAACTATAATGTTTACTTGTAATGTGTCAGTTCTGAATCAACTTAATCAATCAAACTTGGATTCTGTATTTTTGTCCTCAAGAATGAGTTTGTTGCTTTTTCTTTCAAGTCTCCTTCACTCAAGATGACAAGTGATTTCTTCAACCTGTCTTTTGTACTGAGACAATATGTTATCTTAACATAAATCTAAGTTAGAGAATAAACTCTATAAACTCAACTTTAATCAACCTTGATAATTTTGACCAATGGTTAGTATGATTTCAACATACCACCGAGATGTTCATAGGGTTGAAATAATTTCATAATAAGTAGATGCATATCAAGATAATCAAACCTGGGGTGCATTAGTCTTCTGAGTATGTTGGAACTGAGATCCTTCTGGATTTATGGCAAGAGATCCCTTCTCCTGCAAATACCCTTTAAAGCTTAACAATTTAAACATATGTGAGTACATACCTCTGATGGTATTTGCAGGTAGTGGCACCATATGGTAGCAGCAGTAATAATTACCAACCCTTTTAAAAACTTCAAGGGTGACTGCAACTGGTACTGCAGTTGATACTTCAACTGATGTTACAACTGCAACTGATTCTGAAACTTGGGGTTTTATGAGAAAACCTTAATTTTTCAAACTTCAAATTTTGAAATTCTAAACTAGGGACTAGATGTGTTGGGCTGAGGTGAGTTTGCTGGAGCTGTTAGATTTCAAAAATTTCAAGTTTTTCCCCTTGAAACTACACTTGCAGAAATTTGGACTGGTCCTTCTAGTACTGGTTATGGTTTCTTGGTTTTCTGGTACTTCTGGTACCACTCAAAAACTAGGGTTTGACTTTCTGGAGGATCTGTCCACTAAAAAGGTGCGCTCAAGGTGCCAAAGAGTTCCCTAGGCTAGGGTACACTTTTCTAGATGGTTTTTAGGCCGATATTCCTCTTCAACAAAAGCCCTAATTTTTTTGTATGACAACAGTGACGTTTTTCTTTATCCAGTGAAAGATGCTCTCTTCAGCTTAGCTCTAATACCATGTTAAGTTTTGAACTATTATTAGGTTTCTTTTCAATTTACTAGATAACCATAGCATAGGTAGGATCACTAAGAGAAACACAATCACAAGATACAAAACATTTATCCTGGGAAACCCTCATGGGGGAGAAAACCCAACAAAACTTCCTTAATATAGATAGCCAATACAATGATAAGAAAATAAACCAAAACAATAGAGAATATCCAACACTGAGCAATGCGCCTCTCTCTTCATTCTTCTCTCAATTTCATCTCTCCAAACTTGCGCACTTGATGAGTGAATGAGTGAATGAACAAATGGAGTGCTAGCCTCCTTTATTTATACTAGCTGGTAGGTGATGGAAAGGTGTCTCTTCACTGGGCAGGGCCGACTTGTCTTCTTAGTGGTTAAAACCACTTTAATTAGGCCTGGGGGCCAACTTCTTAATTTTCATAATACAATTAGGTTTTGACCAATACGGAAAAGGCATTTGATCAAGTACAAGACCCGACATGATCAATCCACAAAAGGGGATTGATCTAATGAATAATAACTCAATAATAAATAGAATACATTTTGCAGTTACAATATTTCAACACTCTAGAGTAATCACATCTTCACCTTCATCTTCTTGGAACCCGGCCTATGACTCAATTGGTATAGTTATTGGCTCTAGATCATCTAAAATTGAGCTATCACCCTCCTGCATTGGTTGGTCCGAGACATGGATCAGAGGGAGTTCACAAGCTACAATATGATTTCTTTCTAACTTGATAGCGGCAGCTTACACTTCCTCCAGACTTCGAGGGTCTTCATTCCTGAAAAAACCACCAAAAAAACCATCAAATGCCTCAAGATAATAAATTAAAGAAATAGTTTCAATATGCCTTGTTATAGCGCAAGTTGTAGGTTGGGAAAATCCTGACCCAAACAAAAATAAAGTATTACAACTTGGGAATCATACACCCAACATCACCTCGATGTGGGTTCCACACTTCAAGGGTGACTAGGTCACTCTAGGGAGGCGATCCTGGTGACCTTAGGGGGATTGAGATGGAGATGGATATGGATGGGATTGAAGCCCCTATAGGTCAAGTAGAAGTGGGATGAAAGGTGGGAAAATATTCCTTGTAAGTCAAGTAATTGTCGCCCCACAAGTATAGTACTTCTCTAGATGATTGTATCTTCCCGAGACACAAGAAAAGACACTTGGCAATGATATATGTCAGTTGAATCAGCAAGTTAAGCTTGTTGTCCCTAATTTTCAGCAGTGAATGACAATTTATATCAGAAAATAAAAAATCTAAATCAGCATACAAAGATGTAAACTAGTTAAGTAAATCAACATCAAAATTAGCAATGAATATAGGCTAAAAGATGGCACTTAAGAAGCTAGAGAAAATGGCTGTTGTAAACCTGTCTTTTCTGCATAAAATTACAGCCTTATGGATGCAGAATTCAGTGGCATGCAGAAGAAAAATCAACCATGAAAAAGTGCCAAGAACTAGCCCAAAATACGTGCCCTATCTAGTAGACTAGGTGAGTGAAGTTAGTGAGCTAGTCTAGGGTTAGTTTAGGAGTTATGAGAGTGTTAGTAGCTAGGGTTATGCAGCCCTAATGGCTGTAGGTTAAATTTGTAACACAAATTAGAGTAGTGGGAGAGAGGGGATGCCCTAGTGGGGGAAGACTCCTCTCAATGAGGAAAATCAACTTCAAGCAAGAGACCTTTCAAAAGACCAAAAATTGTGTTTCCCAAGGCAATGAGTTTATATCTCCAATGGAAAAAAGTATGACTAGTGCCTTTACTTTTGGGTTAATGAAGTCAAATAAACAAATATCTATAGAAACTACCTCCTTGGGATGTAAGCCCTTTTACTTCCCAAGTCAAGTTTCTCTAGCTAGGGTTTAAGCTATAAGAGGGTGTATGCCCTTATACTTCTCTTAGCAAACCCTTGTAAAATCAATGAGATGAAACAAAAATAGTGAAGACTATGGTGGGGGTGTATTCCCTTATACTTCCCACCTAGCTCCTAGAAAATGGCTTAAATATTGAAATTATGCTCACCATAATACTAACTTGTACCTCATGGAGCAAGGCCCATTTCCTTCTGGAAGCGAGCTGGTGTGGTGGATGCCATCTGCAAAACTGTGACCATATGCGGTGGTGAGTGGGTTTTCCATCTATGAAAAAGGGTATTTCTAGTCATGTAGTCTCTCAACACTCCATATATGCAACATGAGAGCCTTGAGACATAATCACCTTAGTTATCCACAAAATGGGTATTGTTATAACCCTATGTTTCATAGGATCAACTGGTGACTAGAAAATTTTCCCTCTAGTTGTGTTTTTGTTGTAAATAATATTTCATTTTGCAAATGATTTACAAAAGAAAGAAAAAGAAAAGAAATAAAATAAAGAAAAAGAAAAGAAAGAAAAAGAATAAAGAATAAAAGAGGGTATGAAAAGAAAAATGATAAAACCCCATGCAATAAGAATGACTTGATTCATATTGTCTAACCATGGTCAAGTCCTTTGAATTTATGCAGATAGGTTAGTGAATAAACTTGGCTAAATAGTATAATCTTAGCCAAGATAGATAGGTTAGTGAATAAATTTGATCAAACAGTTTAAACTTGATCAAATGTCCTAGGTTAGAGTAATGCTTTAGCCCAACAGCCTAATCTGAGTTAATTTTTCTAGGTGATTAGAGTAGGATATAGGTTAGTAGGTTTTCATTTCAATAAAATTGATGAAAAGTCGGTTAAATTCTTTGATTTGAGATAAAATGTTGTATTCTAACCCCTTGGTGACAAAAATTAAGGAAGGGGAGCAACGAAAAACCCACAGAAAAAGCTATATCCTAAGTTTTGGGGTAACATATTATGTTTGGAGCTTGGTGCTAAAGAACGTGCCAATCTCAACGGTCCATCAGCAGGCACTTAGATCCACGACTGAGAGAAGATACTGGACCCCCCCCCCCCCAACCGTTCTAACTTTAAGGGTGGGGAGGGGGGGTCCGAGTTGGTGGTATTTCTCAAGTGTTCCCCTCATAACGTGGCACAATCTTGTTAACTCGGACCCCCCTCGATATTTACCATTTACCGCCTACCGCCCACTCCGAGTAAATCGCCAAACCACCTGCTTATACCGCCTCCACACTCCGACGTCACACTCCACTATCTCCATCCATACGTCATGCTCCACTACTCTGTCGACACATCATCCTCCACTCACCTATCACCATTCATGTCTCGTCCACTCTTTATCCACTCACTACCCTCCACATCACCTCCATATACCCGTTATCCATTCATTACCCTCCGCCTCATCCCCGATATTCCTGTTGGCCAATTAATGCGGCTGGCCATGACCGTTTATCGACTGACTCATCATCTTCTCCCCAACGGACACCCGTTCATCCACTTAATCCTTTTTTTTCACCATTGTTGCACTATTCACAATCCAGACGCAGCCAAAGTCCCCTTTCATCGTTCTCTTGAATCAAACATCCACCATTAATGCCTGGTAAACTCAGTTAACACTCTTTTTCTTTCAGGTTTGTAGGTATCAGTCAGATTAATGGCACCCAAATCCAAATCTTTAGAGATTGAAGAGAATCTGTTCCTTCCACCTCCCATCGACCTGGATCGAAAACCTCTGGCCGATAAAGATTACCTTATTGTAGAGCCGAAGTGAGAATTTGACTTCTTCGAATTTCACTTCTACCTCATAGATACCTTTTTGGAACAGAGCGACAAGATTGAGTCCAATCTCCCACTGTACCTCTTCTCTCAGACATACCATTTCCCCGAGTTCACTCTAAAATTCCAGGCACACTATCTCCCTAGCCAAAGAGTTGTTGTTTTGTCATCTGGCGAGACTCTTTTCACCATTTCCCCAGAAACAATAGACCAGATGATGCAGATACCTAGAGCCGACTCCCTTTTCCCTTTTTCCATTGAAATTCTGAACGAGATGTACCAAAAGTTGTCTTCCCCCCAGAGAGAGAAAATCTTTGAGCTTTTTCTCCCTGAAAATGCCCAGTTACCCAAGAAGAATCCCCCCTACCATTCCTCCATTTTCTTAGTGAAAGGTAACCAAGTTATCTCTTCCCTGTGTTATTTGCTAGGATATTATTCAGATGAGTGGGTAGTTGAACCCATTCTGAGTTTTCTATCCATATTTTCCACCGAAGAGAGGGATACTACACAATTCAATTTCAACCATTTTCTGGCCCACAACATTCATGAGTAGATCTTCAAGTTTTCTACATAGGGCATGTTCAAGTATTCCTCAATATTGGCATACATGTTCATATTTTTCCAAGCAGAGAAGTTCGTGTTCTCCCTGTAGAATCTAGACCAAGAAGGTAATCCACAACCTATCACATCCTGGACATCATTATTGAATTTCAAGCAGTTCATCAACCAATTTTACCACCTAGTGGTAAGCATGCTAAGTGGACAAACAAAACCCAGGATAAATGAAGAAATTCAAAGGATTCTACACTTGTCAGATCTTGCTAAAATAGGTGACTGGTACTTGTACCAGGATCACACAGAAATCAAGATTTACGGCTGTGAACTACCACCTTATAATCTTCCCAAGTATTTTCCTGTCATAATATTCACTCTGGAATATATCAGACATATGATCAATTCAGATGACATTCATTTTGTGGATTTCAAGAAGAAACAACAACTCAGGATCAAAGGTCAGATAGGTTTATTCATTTGCAACAGTAGAGCCATAGGAGAAGAAGCAAACAAGTTGTTACAAGAGATGAATTTCAAGAAAAGTTTCCCATGGCACTATGATCCCTTTAGTATCATTGCATAAACCAAATTGAAGAACAAAATTTCCCCTTATGCTCACGTGCCTAAACCAGAGATAGAAAGATATATGAACCAGACAAAATGAGAGGAAAACACTCTTACTGACATTGAACAACATCCTTCTCCTGCTAGCATTTCACAAGATGTAACTCCATAGGTACCAATAGAGAAGAGGCCTGGGAAAGAAGTATCTCCCTCTGTCACTGAAGTCTCAGCAGAGGACTTCCAAGTTTACAGGAAAAGACCCAAGACCAGTCATACACTTGACAGGTTTGGAGGAGAAGAAATTCAGTCCACCATAGTGATGGAGGGACAACATTCACCACCTTTCTCAAGCAACCAACAAATGATTTCCACTTCCTCATCAAAGAAGCAGACCGATACAAAATTGATAACCAAATCCTCACAGGAGTCTGCAGGGCTCAATATTTTTGAGAAGTATAACTTAATCAAGAAGAAAAATGAGATGTTGACTAATAGTACCTATGCTCAATTCTGGAAACAGACATCTACAACCCAACATATATTTCTCTCTGCATTTGACACAGAGAAAGGGATGATGCACATGGCATTCTTGTAGGCATAAGTGCCTCAACCCAAAGCAATTTTTGATTATAAAAGGTCAACATTTGAGTTTGACATCAAAGAAGTGCATCCAAACAACCAAATGGATATGCACAGATAGATTGGAGAGATGATTTTCTCCACCATGGCCAATACCTCCACGACTGCTGCAAAGTTATAGGTTTCCCTAAATAATGTCCAGTCTCAACTTAAACTGGAAAAAATATCCTCCCTGGCTAAGGATAACAATATCAAATCCTTAGAAGAACTGGTGTTGAAAATTGGATATGATCCATCCAATGTCAAAGCAACAGAAGAACTCCTCAAGAAGAAGAATGTTGATATATCATCCTTAAGGAAACAACTAAAAATTCCTGCTACAGAAGACCCACATGCAAAGGAAATGGCTTGAGACTGAAGGCCATAAGGAGGAAATGTTGAAATTAATTATGGAGCAGAATGCCCAGATCAAAGAGATGGAAGCCGAGCTAGAGAAGCTAGTCAAAGAAAAAGAGAAGAGTGTGCCAATGACAATCATCACTGGATGCAGTTCCCATCACAGGTATTAGTACAACAACAACAACCACCACAATGGAATTTCTAGTAGCAACTTCAGTAACAACCATAGATGCATAAGAAAAGTTGGCAAAATCCATGGAAGACATGTCTCTGCAAGGACAAGAAATCCAAAGACTACAGGATGAGATAAATAACCTCCAGCAGCTAAAGTATACTTTTCATTCAAGTTACAACACTGAGATGCATAAGTCTCAAAGGCTCAAGCAAGAACTTCAGAAGATGCAGAAAGAGACAGTCATGTCTAAGACACTGTCAGAAGCCAAGGAAAATATTTGGATGGACATCTGCAAATCCATGACAGAGATTTGGCCACTCATACAAATTATGTTTGAGCAACATGAATTAGTGCAGAGAAGCAAACAAGCCATTGATAAGATAAGAGGAGAATTGGGAGAAAGGCCTACAAAGTCAAATGAGATCATCATATTCTTGAATTCTAAAACAAGAGAGTAGCTAGAGGCCTTGGAGATTGAGGATAGAACAAAAACTATCCTTGAGGTCAAGAAAGTTTTGACCAATAAAGGATGAATGCTGCAACTTGAGGAAAGAGTCCACACAATGGACATTGGAGTACAGAGGTTTTTCAACAAAATAGATTCACTACATAAAAAGGGGCTCCCATGTTTATTCGTGATCAATGATAAGTTGATTACCCTCTCAGACTACAAACAAAAGACCCTCACAGTGGCAAAAGAAGGCTCCAAGTTTGCAGGAATACAGGGCAACATTATTGGCAAAGCATTCTTGGAGACTTTGCAGTTGGACCTGAGCATCCAACACGATACCAAGTACATCTTCATCACCAATCCCACCTTCGCCAAGTACACAGAGATGGATGAAGTATACCGAAGGTTACTCAAAGTTAACATCCTTAGTCAAAAGAGATGGAATGAATTGTGTGCTCTAATCTAGTAGTGATGAGGTGTACACCCGAGTCATCATATGGAACAATCATAGTCAAGTCAAAGATGAATCACCAACCACTTCCTCAGAATCAAAATCAAGGATTCGAGGATCATTTAGTATTCCTACTTTTTGTAATATGGAATCTAGTTAGTTATATTTTCTCTCCACCATATCCTGATCATTAATGATAGGATCAGTTGTAATTTTTCTATAAATACTTCACACTTTGAAGTATTGAGGGTTGATATTTACACCCAAGCGAGTTGTATCTATAATATTTTGAAGAGATATACCAATAATAAAAAGGAGATTCACAGGATTCCTGCGTGTTGGTGTTGGTGATGTTTACTTCTCTTTGTTAATTGTTTCCTTACTTCATTATCATTTTGTTTTCTTCTTTCTGAACTTTAAAATAAGTTTAAGTACATAATTTATCTCGAATACTATGTTTCTGGATTTTGAAGATCGAAATGTTATTCTTATAATACTATAATAAAGAAATTCTTAAATGCTTCTTTATTGTAATTGAATATCTCACCTTTTTTTGTCTTTCCATCATTTTAATTCTAAAAGATCCAACATTTTCATTATCCTGCCAAGTGAAGAAACCTAATAAAATCTGTATCTGATCTCAATCCTTAACACAGACCCCATAGCCCCATGGAGGTGTAACAACATTTCAGCCATCTTTATTAAAACAAAACAACACACTCGTATTTTTTTTAACTAGCCTAATACTCTAAAAACTCAAACATATCTAAATTATATAGAGAGATCCCTCTCTGAAACTGGCAGGGCTAGATCCCAGTTTCAAAGTGGTTGGATAAGTTACCTCTGTTAAATTTCTTCTTCCCCTGAAAACCTTTGGGAATTTACAGAGCGTTAAAAAGGATAATAGGCATAAACAAAACTTGAAAATAATTTACAATTTACAACTTATGAAGATGAGAAAATAATGCAAGCCCAAGATACTCTCTTGGGCTACTTACAATTCTTTAGAAAGAGAAGAAGGTGAAGGGATCTTGCACCACTACTCTTGAATGATTCCTTGAGATTTCTGTGGCCAAGATTGGGCACCACCTCCCCTTAGATTGGCGAAAACCTGCCCAAAACAACAAGATATGTTTGCTGGAAATTGCTAGAAATCACTTAAAATGAGTTAGTAATTGTTAGTATCTAAACCAAGCAAATTATACTAAAAATCTGAACATAAAACTTGATTTGATTGCAAGATTTAGAAGAGAGATAAGTGCAGAAAATATGTAAAAGAGTGCTGAANAAAATCTGTCTCTGTGTGTATGTTATGTGTGACTGATGATCTTTATTCTTACTGTCCATATGTTGTATGTTGGTAGATGACACATGAAGAAATCTTAATAATTATTTAAAAGGTATAAAATTGTTTAAGCTTATAAACAACTGATTCACCCCCCCTCTCAGTTGTTTTAGTATTTCCAACAGAGATAAGTGCAGAAAATATGTAAAAGAGTGCTGAAAAGATATTAGAAATATTAGTGAAGAGAATTGAAGCTTTTGGAGTCCACTCTTCCAAGCTTTGGTAACCTGCATCTAGTAAATCTTTGCTACAGAGTGAGGCAAGAAAGTGAATTCTTCAAAATGGGTCACAAAATACTTTGTAAACTCAAAGAAAAACAACTCACATAAACCTATAACAATACTATTATAGATTGATGCCCAACAAAATACGTTGCTTGGGGTTTGTTGGNCATAAACCTATAGCAATACTACTATAGATTTATCCCCAACAAAATACTTTGCTTGGGTTTTTTCAAGTAAAACAATGTGAGCAAAATGAACATAAATTACAAAAATATTACCTCACAACAACACCAAGAGTACTCCAATAGATCACCACAATAACACCAAGAATTCCTCCAAAGCTTTACTTATATTATTGAAAAGAATGGCTGCAATATGGAAACAATATTACAAGAGAGAAATGGGGAGAGAGCAAGACAAAGTGAGGATAAAATTGGGCCGCATAGAGTTGCTATGAGAATAGATGAAAAAAGGAGGAGAGGGATGTCTCTTTTAAGGGAGGGAGAGAGGAGAGACCCTTCTTGCATGCTCTCCAAGTGTCACTCCCAAAAGATGTTGAGATTGTAGCAAGGAAGGTCTTCCATCATCATCACAACATCCTAGGATGATGGAGGACCATGAAACTTAAGTTGAGTTGATTAATTAAATGTTTTCCTAAGTCCAACTTAGGAAAATAACTGTTGATGTGTTATAACTTTCAGTTGACTTTATTGAGTATTTTTTCTAAAGTTAACGTGAGAAATAATTTAAGTTGTGGTCTTTTAATCTTGACCATTGATCTCATCATGAGGGTGAGGGTTGATATCAACCCTCAATTCTTTTGGAGATTAGGGTTTCACTTGCTCATTGAAGAATAAAGAGATCAGCTGGGATGGAGGGGCGCACAAGCAAAAGAGAGATCGATTGGAGAGAGAGATCAATTGCAGATGTGCAGGTGAGTTTTTGCAGGAGCACAGAGGAGAGTCTAGCAGGTGAATTAATTCACTTCTTCACCAAATCGCATAGGCTAAGCTTTAGATCTGGCAGGGCCATACAAAGTGACAGAGGATGGTCGTACATTTGCAAAGAGGCTCACTTTCTAGCTGTTGTTTCATTCTGGTTCTATTTTAGAGGATCTAGAGAGGTCGTATAGTTTTGTTGGAGAGGGTTTTGCTAAATATTATTCAGCTGTTGGCAGAGGCCGATTTATTTTGTAAGAATTTTCCATATTTTCCTTCTCAGACATAATAAAATCCTTAGATCTGTTGCACCGGTTTTCCCACCTTGTGTTTTTCCAGGGATTGTTGTCGAAAAATAAGTGTGTACATTTGATGTGATTGTTGTTTACTTTTACTTTCGGTTCCTGGTAATTTGTTTTTGTTGTGTATTTAACTTACTGTGAAGAAAAACCCTGAATAACCAGTTAAAAATTAATTTAATTGGTTTAAAGTGTACTGGGTTTAGAAATTTCACACAATATCAGAGAAGAACTATTAAAGAGGCAGTATCACAAGTGGGTTTTCAAGATCCAACAAAAATCTTAAGTTTTAGGCACATATCTAAGGCAATCGTCATCTTCCCTTGTGCCTAAGGTTTCTGCGTTGGGGTTTCAAAATAAAAGGAAAAGCAGAGGTAGGAATTGAACCATGAGGGTTTGAACATAACACTTTCAGAAAATGGCCATGAGTTTGAGGGTGGAAGACATGTTACAAGGGGCTCAGAATTAACCCACATGGAAAGAAAGGATGACAATGATATTGGAAGTCAATGATGTTTTAGAGCATGCTAGTGACAAGGCAACAGCTCCCACAGGTGTAGATGAATTGGTCATCTGGAAGAAAGGTGAGGCTAATTTCAAGAGCATAATTCTTGATGGGATAAAGGACCATGTGGTCCCACATCTCTCAGGAAAAGCTGAGGAAAAATACATGTGGAAATCCCTAAGTGACCTCTACCAAAACAAAAATGAGAACAGAGTGATGGCTATGCGCAAGCAACTGCATAGAACCAAGATGGCCAAAGGTGAGGGTGTAATACCTTATCTTACTAGGATAACACAAATTAGAGATGAACTTGCAATAGTGGGAGAAAAGACTAAAGAACTTGAGATGATGTGAATTGCACTAGATGGCTTTACTAAGTCATTGGATGTTTTTTTTCCGTGGTGTGGTGGCTCGGGAGAAGCTACCTGATTGGTGGTGTCTGTGGGATGATTTTGTGCAGGAAGAGATTAGAATTGGTCAAGCAGGACCATCATCTTCAATTGATGCAGAGGAGGAAGACGTTCTGGCCCTTGTCGACAAAGCAAAGGGAAAGAAAAAGAGGAAAGGTGGAAAGAAAAACATTGACTTCTCAAAACTCAAGTGTTTTCAGTGTCACAAGATGGGGCACTTTGCATCACAGTGTCTAGAGAGAAAGAAGAAGCCACAGATGGAAGCTTCAGTAGTAGTGGATGAGTTTTCCATGTCATTTGAGGAGGATTTTTGCTTCATAGCCTATATGTCTAGTACAGTTGTTTCAGACATGTGGTTTGTATACAGTGGTGCATCTTGTCATATGACAGGGAAAAAACAATGGTTTACTAGGATACAGGAGGGAGGACTAAATCTATTCATTGAGTTAGGGGATGACAGGAACTATAATGGACAAGGAGTTGGCACAGTCTCATTTCAGAGGGAGTTTGGGAAACCACTTTGTTTCAATGATGTGTTATATGTTCCAGGGTTGACCAAGAACCTCATCTTAGTCTCTACTCTTGAGGATAAGGGATATGAGGTCACTTTCCGTAAAGGAATGGTGTTCATCAAACCTGGTGGGTCAGGTGAGAAGATGGACAGGATGACTGGGGTTCGAGAGGAGAAGGTCTACAGGTTACAGGTTCAACTAGGGAGAGCATTAGCAAGTTTCACCACAGACATCGGTGAGTTGTGGCACAGGAGGATGGAACATATTCATTTTGGTGCTTTGGGGCACATGAGGGAGACAGTCATTGGATTTCCTAAGATTACAACTGAGAGGCATGACCCTTGCAAGGGTTGTGCATTGGGAAAGTATGCTCGAAAACCCTTTTCATCTAGTGAGCATAGGTCCAAGGGAGTACTGGATTTGATATTCTGTGAAAATGGGTGTTTATAGGGTTTTCGTCTTGAATAATATTGATATTCTGATTGGTTAATATATTTTCTCTTATGATTTGGATGTCGATAGGGATTTCTTATAACATTTTTTTCTCTTATCATACTTGCAACATTTTCTTATTTTAACTTCGATATATGATTTTCTTCACATGCCGATGTTGCTTTGTTAATAGCTGAATTTTGATTAGTAAGTATATTTGGAGCTTCCATCATTTGTACTTCGGCATTGGAAATTATCTTCTTTTAGTTGACTTTCCATTTTCTTGATCAATACTTTCTTCATTGCCCGATTTGTTGATATTTTAATGTCTGGATTTTCAAGTTGCTCTTCTTTCAACTTTTTAATTTGTTCTAGTAGCTCCTAATTAAGGTTCTTCAAACAAGAATTTTATTCTTCTTTCTCTAAGAGGTTCTTCTTCAATTCTTTTTCGAGATCCTCCTTTTCTTGTTCTAACTTCGAATCACATTGTTTTTAATTCCTTGACTTCTTGATCTGTGTAATTGCTTTTGACTATGGTCTTTTAAGCGAGAAATTTCTTTGTTTTTTTCCGCAATAAATTCGTCAAATTCTTTTTGCATCCTTTGCATTGCTTTTTTATTTTCTTGACATATTGTTTCTGAGATATCGTTAAAGTCTTTTGGTTTTACAAAATCTAGCTCCGAGGTAGTGTCATGTAATTTTATCATCTTCTCCTTATAAGGGAATGTCACAAACTTTTTCTCCATGTTTAAGATGAAAGTACCTAGATTTTTAAACCAGGGTAGCACGATAATGATGTCGATTTCTTATCTATACATAGTTGTAACATAGAATTGAGATATATATTCATATTCATTAATCGTCACTTGTAACTCTTTAATTTGAAAAATATCTTTGTTTTCAATTATATTCGACTTTGAAATTAATAATTGATTTGCAAAATCAATATTAATGTAATTTTCATTATAGTCCAAGCTGATAATGATTTTAACATCTCTTCCTTGAATACTCCCTTTTAATGTAGAAAACCCGTAAGATGAAATTGGATATCCGTCATAAGTAAATCTTTCTCTTTCCATTTTCGAATTGTACTTTTCTTCACCTTATAAATATAAGTTTATTATCTCTTTAATATTGGATTTTAGCCTTTTTAATGACTTAGTATATCTCTTTTCCCAATATTTTTAATAACTTAATACCTTTTGGCTTTTTTAATAACTTAGTACCCTTATTACAAGATTGTCTCTTTAAATCCCCGAGGTGTAGGACAGTCGGTGACAGAGTGTGATGTTAAGGCGCTATGTGATGTTAAAGTCACCAGTTCGAAACCTATGGGGACAAAAAATCCAACCATGTTAAGGGTTGGTGTGGCTCAGGCCGAGTGAGATCCCCGGGTGATTTTGACAGCTTAGATGCCCTATGTCGTGGTTTCTTAGCCACAGGTTAGTCCCACATGTCACAGACAAACTAACAAACAAAACAAAAAATATTGACTCTTTAAACTTTTAATTGGATTTCTTCACCTTTTTCTTTTAACTTATACCTTTCCCTAACTTGATTGGGAAATTAATATCTTTAGAATTCTTACTTGGAGAACTCCCTATATAAGATTTTTAACTTATACTTTAATGAAAAAGTACTTTAATAGTTTATATATGTTCAACACTTTAATGTAAGGTGCTTTAATATATTCAACCCCTTTATATATATGTATAACTTGATATATATATATACTCACACTTATCCCCTCTTCCTAAAGCGATGCCACCTATCAAAATTAAATAAACCAAAAAACTTAATGAAGCATACTTAATACACCTTAGTACCAAGTCAATTTACCAAGACCGGCTTTGTTGATAGTCGCATCCTTTACTCAATGGGTGTTAAATCGTTATTATGTGGTGTTTGATTTTGAAATGGCAGCTAGCTTTTCTAAAATATATGATACCTTAAGTGCACGAATTTTTTCACTGATTATTCCACGAATTTACTCACCGATTATTCCTTCAACCTCAAAAATCGCAGATTATTACTCACCGATTGTTTTTGGGTGTCCGTTACTTGCAAGTATAATCTCAATTTAGACAGTTCTTGATGTTGGAAAATATTTAACAAGTAGCGTATGCTTGTCATTGATGGCAAGTACAACAGTGGAGATGGCAGGATAAGAAGGATAAAATCCCTTGGGGATTTGGACGTGAAAGCTCAGGAGGAATAGCATTGAGGAAAAATCACACAGCAAAGATCAAGATACAGGAGTTTGCAGAGGATAAGGAAGACAAAGATCCACTGACCGCTGGATCCCATTCAAATTTCCCGAAAGGCCGACAACCGTCAGATCTGCAGAAGCTGCGAGGGAGATAAGCCTCAGGAGAAAGAAGAGAAGTCCCGACACGAGGAGTTGTCATCGGGATATCAGCCATCGGGAGATCAGAGTTCTCAAGGTCGTGAGAACCGAGACATTGAAAGTCTCGATATCCCGACATAATCGGGACCGTCCATTTGGAAGGATGCGTGGCAGCGATCGGGCGCCACCGGGAGAAGCTTGACAGGAGGCTTCATCTGAGAATCGGGAATCGGAGTTTCACGAGTCCCGTGAACAATTACAACAGAAACCCCGAAATCATGATGAAAGAAATCCCTACTGAACCTGAACCGTCAGATCAACATGTGATCTAGACCGTCGATCCAACTCACAACAGCAGACCACGTCAGCTAGGGACACGTGGCACAACCAGGTAATGACAGGTGTCAGGCAGATTCAACACTTCAGACACATGTAAGTCACGATTCAGAGAGACACATGGTAGTATTTAACACGTGTCAAACCACGTGTGACATCAGCAGAGTATCAGGGATCGGGACTTTGAAATGACAAAGTCACTTGACATCAGGAATGCCAATTTCGCGATATGCGATATCACGATGTAATCTGAGCCGTCAGATTAAGGTTAAATCTGAACCGTTGATTCCAGTCAATGGAGAGGCGTCAGGGATCGGGACTTTGAAATGACAAAGTCACTTGACATAAGGAATGACGATTTCGCAATGAGCGATGAGCGATTTAATCGCAGCCACTGAATAAAGATCAGATCTGGACCGTTGATCATACTCCATATTGGAGTTTCGCGAATCACGACATGGAGAGGCAAAGAAAATAATGCAGAAATCGCAATATGCGATATGGCGATTCAATCGTAGTCGTTAAATAGAGATCAGACGTGGACCGTTGATCTCAGCTCCATCTCGGAGTTTCGTGGATCGCGACTTGGAGAGTCGAGATGATTCATCTTCAGATCCACGAGATGCGAGATCATGATTTAATCAAGGACCATTGGATCAAGAGGATGCGTGGCGAAAGATAAGAGCACCATAAAGCTCCATCTCGGAGTTTCGCCTATCGCGACTTGGAGTGATGAGAAACTCCAGCGAAGAAACAGCAAGATGCGAGATCACGAAATGATCCTAATCATCAATACATCAAAAGATGTGGACCGTTGATTTGAGCTCCATCTCTAAGTCTCGACTATCACGACTTGGAGTGACGAGAAACTCCAGCGAAGAAACAACGAGATGCGAGATCACGATAAGATCCTGACCGTCAATACACCAAAAGATGTGGACCGTTGATCTGAGATCAACTGTCACAGAGAAGACGAAGAGTCTCAACTGCCAGAGAGGCCGAGGAATCTCATATAACCTCCAGTAATGCTGAACGCATGGGGCGAACCACCAGAGAAGCTGAAGAGTCACGATGATGATCAGATAGAGCACTCGAGAGGTGGAGGATAATGACGCAGAGTCTGCATGCAGAGGGATGGTGAACATTGCATGCACAAGGTGCACAGAAGCTATAAATACACGGTACAAAGAAGAGATGGGGTTGTTGTTTTTATTCGAGTGATGATAGTTGTTGATGTGGAAAGTGATTCATGTGTGAAGAAGGAAGATAGTGAAGTAGCTGAATTGAACTGAAGAGGAACTGTGCAGTGAATGGACATGGT
>JASDQU010503027.1:138824-176135 GCA_032191745.1 Picea mariana | reverse complement strand
ATGCTGAAATCACCAAGGGATTTATGCGTTTACTAAAGAAAGACGTTCCTTTTTTCTGGGATGAATCCACTCAACACTCTTTCAACGCATTAAAACACACCCTCACAACCGCACCCCTGCTACGACCACCTAACTATAACAAATACTTCTTATTATATCTGGTTGTCGAAGAGTCAACCATAGGCATGGTTTTAGTTCAGGAAGACAATTCATTTTTAGAATACATGATCTATTACCTAAGCCGAGGCCTCATAGGATTGGAACTCAATTATTCTCATATTGAAAAACTTGTGTTGGCAGCAGTTCATGTTGTTCAACAGTTCTGTCACTATGTTCTGTTTCACAAGACCACCGTCATTGTTGTCATGAATCCATTCCAGTACATGTTGAAATAATGAGTATAGGTGGAAAAATCAATAAATGGATAGTCATCCTCCAAGAATTTGACTTAGACTTTGTTTCAGCAAAGTCCAAGAAGTCATTGGTCTTTGCAGAGCTTATTTTGGAACTTTCGATTGAGTCAGGTGATGTTGTGCCTGAGGAATCACCTATCCGGGGGGATATGTTTTTGATTGCATCTTCAGACTCCTAGTATGGAGATATACTTATCTATCTCCAGACTTTGAAGTGCCCCACCTCTGCTTCTCGTGACGAGCGTCGGTGGATACGCCATCAAGCTAATAATTATCTCATACTCAATGATACATTGTATCGGAGAGGTGTAGACTGCATCGTGCGTCGATGTCTCACTCATGAGGAGGCCATCATAGTGCTCAACGATTTCCATACTGGAGCTTGTGGCATTCATTTATCTGGGTTGGAAACAGCCCAAAAGATTCTACGAGCAGGTTACTTTTGGCCCACACTTATCAAAGATTGTATCAAATCGGTAAAGAAGTGCCATCCATGCCAAATATTCTCTTGGAAGATGAGGGCACATCCAGCTCCTATGTTTCCCGTCATCACAGTTGGTCCTTTCATTAAGTGGGGGATTGATTACACTACATGCAACCCCCCATCAGCAAGGGGGCATTGCTATATCATCGTATTTGTCGACTACTTCACTAAGTGGGTCGAAGCTATGCCAACGTTTAAAGATGATGGAGAGACTGCATCTCTCTTCTTATTCAACCAAATCATAGCAAGGTTCGACGTCCCGAGAGAGATTGTCACTGACCATGGCAGTCACTTTCAGAACCAAATGATGACTGAATTAACATCAAAGCTTGGGTTATAGCAGGAACATTCATTACCTTACTACCCCCAAGCCAATGGGCAAGTGGAAGCTATAAACAAAACTCTTAAGACGATTCTACAGCGCACTATCAACTCAGCCAAGTCAAATTGGCATTTGATATTATACTCAGCATTATGGGCTTACCGAACATCTGTTAATACTGCAACCGGTTTCTCACATTTTCAACTCGTTTACGGGCTGGAGGCAGTCTTTCCCATCGAATGTCAAATCCCATCTCTAAAACTGGCAGTACAATTATTGCCAGACACTTCTCCACTTGAAGAACGGTTAGTACACCTTGAGCAACTTGATGAGTAGTGTCACGATGTGGCCCTAGCCAACAAGGATCACAAACATAAGGTCAAGTGTCAATATGATAGGCCCATTCATCCTCATATTTTCTCTAAAGGTGACCTTGTCCTAGTCTATGACCAAGACAAGGACCCCCTGGGGGTAGGAAAGTTTAAACCCATGTGGTTCAGACCCTTCATTATCAAAGAGGTATTAAAAAAGGGCACTTATCGTTTGGTTGATTTTGAAGGGAATGCTTTGGTGGAGCCTAGAAATGGGCTCTACCTCAAGAAGTATTACTCATAGATAGGTCACTGTGGGCAACTTTTTGTAACATATGTATAGTCTTTGTACTATTATTTTTTAAGTTTCTTTTAAAGTGTTATGAACGTGTCATTTATGTTATCTTTCATCAATATGGAAGATGTCAAGTGAGTCTGAGGTGTTTGTTGGGTATGCATAAAGTGCTACTCGACACACGCGGAGGCTAGCCTCCACATCTTGGGTAATCTTTACACCACAGGGTCAGTTGTTATCTTTCGGAGGTATATGCTTAGGTACCACCACAAATAATGTCACCAAGTATAGTGCAGTTATTGAGTTGCTTCGTGACGCCTTGTCATTGGGTATCTCTCATCTCTGGGTCTATCTCGACGTTGAACTAGTTGTGTCACATCTAAATAGAGTATACCAGGTTCATGATCCAACTTTACACCGACGATTCCTTAGGGTACATCTCTTAGAACAAAACTTTGATTATATTACATATTTTCATGTTCCTAGGAGATTAAAACAAATTACAGATACTCTAGCTAATCAAATTTTAGATTGGCATCTTTCCCACATATGACAGAGCATGGACATAAACATGTAAATACATTTTTCCACACAGAATCCATAAGACACAAAAAGATAAAAACCATATATAAACATCGTAAAATAACCAGAGTATATAGATGGACGCAAGCGCCTAAAAAA
The DNA here is from genome assembly GCA_032191745.1 of Picea mariana. Classification (NCBI taxonomy): domain Eukaryota; kingdom Viridiplantae; phylum Streptophyta; class Pinopsida; order Pinales; family Pinaceae; genus Picea; species Picea mariana. The sequence continues at coordinate 173,629 of JASDQU010503027.1, read as the reverse complement.
TGGGAATAGTAACGAGTCATCGAGCTTATGCCCTCAAAAAATATATACAAGTCGGTGCTCGTGGCACATAAAAAAATCTAAGTTTGTTCAGGGCCTATGGGCCTTGTTATAATCATCCATAGCATGGGATAAACGCCTAAACAATCGGACCCATGTCCGAGGTGCCCCCACAACATGAGGCTGCATGGATGGCGGCAGGTCCTCTATCTCTGTCATCGGGATTGTGTGAGTGAGCACAGTGAAGTTCCGCTCAATTCACCTAAGGACCCTCTCGGCCTCTCCAACTGGGAGGTTCCTTGCTACTGCTACTCCCCCAGCGGCGGTGGTCGTGGCTTCTGGCCGTGGATGACACCTGTTCCGTGCATAATCGGCGGGTCGCACGAGTCCCACATCTACATGCAACAAATGTTTACCCATCAAATACTCTAGCATACAAAAAAATGATATATATAACAAAAAGACATAAAAATTACATATGCAAACAAAAAAAAACTACAAAGGTGGAGACTTACCCATCTCCCCTCACTCCTCACTAGGAGGCACGGGTATCTCAGGATCTCTAGAGAAATCTATCCCTACATACTGGTAGTCCTCGATAACAGGGATCTATCGTGACAACCAAGCAAAGAAATCATCGTCGAAGGACTCAACGGTCCTTCCGCCACCCTGTCGTGGTAGTAATACTGCCCATCTACACACTGCAAGGAAAGAGGCTTGATGTCCTCGTACTACAACCTGAGGACTGAAACTCAAAACTCTCTCAAAAAAGAACAAACACAAGATGGTCCTGAACCCGAAGTTCCTCTGTGTCCGTTGTCGGCAATCTGTCAATTGCCTCTTCATGCACTCGAGCAGTGTGGTACTCCAATCAAACATTTGTGCATTCATGCACTGAATGGCATAATTCATCTGTGCGCGCGAAGCCTAATGCACGGCTGCTGAGCCGGTAATCTGCCCAATAAATAACAAGATAGTCTGCAGTGCTAAGTTAGTAATCTTGCTAATGGCTACCTGGGAGCCCACACGGTCCATCCCAGCCTCACAATGCTCAGCTATCAATTCTGAGATCTTGCTCGGTCCCACAAGAAAAGTCTAGAAGTTGACTGGTTCCCCTCTCTTTGAGAGGCCAGTCATAAAGTATATATCATTGGTGGTGGGCACCAGTGATTTCCCCTCTAACATAAATGCCTCTGCATCAGGGTGCCAATAGTCAAACAAGGCATTCATTAGCCTTGGTTGCGCGTGCATAAACGAACATAGAAAGAATTTGATTAAACCGCATTGCATTAACATGGCCACAACATTTGGATCTGCAACAACCAACTCACTAATTGCCTCGTGCTCCCTTTCCCTCCACTGGACATACATCCTGCCAACACAACAAGGTCAAGGAGGGTCAGTACTTCCTTTTAGTTTTCTTTTTCATCATAAAAGGGGGGTACACGCGGGCTGTAGAGGTGACAGTCACATGTACACCCGGGCATGCTTTACTCTACCCAAATGTACATGCAGCCTGTCCAGAGATAGCACGTGTGTACCTAGGGACAACCTTTTTAAGGTCGACGCCCACCCAAAAAATAAACTATATAATGAAATTGAAGTATTGACTAACTAGATAAGGGAGTTTGTACTTACTTGGTCTAAGCAGAAGTTTGTTTCGTCCATTGTAGCTCCTGGAATCACTATCTTTGGAAAAGGGGTTCTTTTGGCTCCAGAGTCAATTTCCAAATCAACAATGGTGATAATGAGCTGCCAGCTTCTATTTGTAGACTTTTTGGCCTCTTTTTGTCACTTTTTTGGCCTCCCTTATTAGTTTCTTTATACCAAAAACCATTTAGAGTGATTCAGGAGTTATATGGGAGGCATTTGGTCGGGTATTGGGACAATCGTTTTTGAGTTTTGAGAAAATATCGATGGTCCATAAAAAAATTCAAAAATCAACTTGAGCATATAGGTTAGGTTATCACTCCAACATTTGCATCTCGTTGTCTTTTTCTTCTGCTATAGGATCGATCCCATCAGGTTGTGACACATAACCGTCATATCTACTCTAGAAGTGTTGCAACTTGGTGGTAGAGCTTACTAGAACATGGATGCCCTAAGTAGGTCTTGGTTGCATTATGGTGTCCATGCCGTTTCTAAAAACACTGTAGGCTCAGGAGTCCATATAGTCTTTCCTAAATATGAGTTTGAGCCTCATTTGCATGAGTCCTTTTCACTCTTTGTCTCACCCTCAGGACTCCCAAAACATAACGGGTCTCCTTTTAATCCCTTTTCAGACCCTCTAAAAATGAAAAGATTGTCGAGCGATCTTGTGGCCTTTCACGCTCGTTAAACTGAAATTTGAAATCACATCTGTTCGGCTGTAGTTTTCCCCTTTTTCGGTCCGGACGATCAAATGTACGAACAAAGGTATACTCTATCGAATTCCCATTCTTTATAAGAGTATCCTCAGGTATAATTTTATTCATTTTTCGGGCCCGAGGGACTAAATTTACGAAAAAGAAACCCCCATGGAGTCCATAGTTAAGCTCTTTTCAGACTCCCTAAAATTGAAAAGATCGTCGAGTGACCTTATTCTTTCACACTCGTTAAATTGGTCCAAAAGAATATTCCTGACAGAGTCCATAGTTAAGCTTTTTTCAGACTCCTTAAAAGTGAAAAAATAGCCGAGTGATATTGTCCTTGTCACACTCATTAAAATGGTTTTGAATTGACGTCTAATCGGTGCTAGTTTATCCCTTTTTCAAACCGACTAGACTATTGTTGAAAAAGGTACCCCAGCGGAGTCTCCTTTTATGATTTTTTAGACTCTCTAAACATGAAAAACCACCGATCTTACCTTCTCTGGGCTCATTAAACTTACATCGAAGGACGTTACCATTGTGTGTTCTATCAACCGCATTTGCATACCTTATCCACCAGCCTTTTGAAAGTTTGCTTCTGCGTCTTAACACCTTTGGCCACCAAAGGATTTTTCCCGAGTATCATTTTACCAGAACATCAGTCTTGTCCTTGTGCCTTGAGTTCGTATGTTTGCAGTACTTGTTCCTCCATTGTAATGTAATATTCCTTTATTCTTTTTTCCAAAATTATCGAAAAGAACAAAAAAATCAAATATACCCCAAAAAGAGGATGGGAAAAGTATTTTCTTTATTGGCAGCATGATGAGTCGCCCTTGGATAAAGTACATCTGTCTGTTTGATCATCAGACTATGGGATGTAGTACGACCTTAGGAAGATTTTCTCACTATATAGAGTTGTGTCCTCCACCATCTGGTTATTCTTCCAAACATATGGAGAGTTTGTGTTGCCTCTTGCTTCGTAGACTTATGATTAATATATCTGCTACCTGAGTCTTATCACTTGTCGTGCTATTATCCAAGGGAATTTTGTCACTAAGCCTGAGTTGGCCCCTCTACAATATGTCTCTTGTCCGCATACCCGGCCATCTTGAACGTCCAATCAAGTCCTTATTCGAAATCACTGAAGCCTTCAGTCTGATCATCAATATTATCAAGTCCATAACCGACAAGCCATCAAAAACCTCTAAGTAGTGCATTCGTACACTCATATTACACTCCTACCCAAGTTTTAGAAGATTTTGAAGTTGTTTCTCGAGCTTTGAAGTACAGCCATCAGGCCGAATCGGCTTCTGGAGGATGGATACTCTATATGTATATCTTTATGATTTCGAGATGTAGCTCCATTGTGTATTATTCGCAGCTACTCTTTTATAGTTATTTGACATGGGTCTACAGTGTATTTTATTGGTAGCCATGGTTCTATTTTATCCCAAGAATGGGTATGCCCGCCTCGGTGAGACATTTGTTATTTTGCAGACGGTACCTCCTGGTTCCTGATCCTTGGGCTCAATCATTCAACACATCAGTAAAGATTGGTAATGTATTTCGGCCATCAGATTCTCTTTTGATCTCACACATTAGGGGGCATCTGTTATAACCCTAAATTGCACCACACATGCTTACCTGGAATCGGGCCAACTCATATCCCTTCTTTGCCAAAACTTTGTTGAACAACTCTTTGAAAATCCTCTTGTATCAAGGCCCACGTGCCCTAACCCATTACTGCATGCATGTGCATGCTGGATGACTCACAACAGCTTGTGTGTACCTAACAAAGCATGAAAAAAGGAAAGTTGTCGATGGAACAAAAAGATATGGGTCAGTTAACTGAAACTCTCGACCATGCATGGCCGAGGGTTCGTCCAAAACCATAGCTCCTTCTAGCCTATAAAAGAAGGAGTAGGAGTACCATTTGAAGGAGGAAAACATATAGCAAAGAAACTTTTCCCATTTACGTAATCCATTGTCCCAACCCTTTAGCCTTTCCTCATGCCAAAGGAGATTTAATGCAAAGCAGTTGAAGGACAGAAGAAGAGGATCCCAAGATCAGGTTCAAGGAGTGGTGGCTGATCTCAGCTTTGTTGCAAGTTGATTCACTTTCAGTAATAAAAAAAATACTTTTCCCATCCCAATGCATGAATTGTCTATGGTGTGATTAATTTATGCTTGATTTCTAACCCTTGAATATAGAAGTAGTATGCATGCATAGTTGTTATTTGTCTTGAATGCAGGTCATCTGTGGAAGGAGCAACGCAAGCAAGTAATCAAAGAGAAACGGAGGATCTACATCGAACGCCGGTAATAAGGTTGGTGGTCCTTTCCCATGCATTTACTGTGAAAAGGAGTTTAAATCTTGTGTTGTAGGTAAAAAAGTAGTTTCTATTTAGGTCAAAATCTGCATGCAAGTCTGACCCTAGTTTGCTAGTCTATAGGGTGTTTTTCCCAACAACATAGACCAAAAAGGATCTTGTCCTTCTATTCCTAGAAAGGGTCCAACCGGTGATCCAGAAGACACAACAACTAAGTCTTCGGAAGAATTCACTCGCATAAACTGTCACTCAGAATCGAGGTGAAGTCGAAAGTCCTCTTGAGTATTGGTAATTTGGAAATGTTCTAGAGAGTCGGTTCATTCCACTTGTGGCGTGGTAACGTCTTGGACTTCACTCTGTTGAGGAGAGCCCTCAGGTGAGCTTGTAGGAAAGGGTTGAGAACCTTCCAGATGCTCTGGAGATAAACCCTGCATTCTATGTGAATGACGTGGAGGATCTATTGTGAACGAGTTACAAACTTACGAAGAAAATTGTATGGTTAACTTGGGTAAACAAATAGCACACGCTAGTAAACAAAATCTAGGAAACAATACCAAGCAAACAAGACCTTCTAATTTTGAAGTCACTAGTTGGTGATGAAATCCAATGTCGCAACAACAAGATGATAAGGGGCTAGGCTAGGGTGGAAAAGTTATGCTGACGACCTGCTTAATGGACTTACACCCTCGTGCAAGCTCCCACACATAATCGTGGGTATACCCTCCAAGGAGACCGAGTGAGTTTGGCCAACGTCGATTCTAGGTACTGTGAAGACTTGCCCCTTCACAGTCACCTTGTGTAAGACCCTAGAAATATGGGCCGCTAAGGTTACCACCGAAAACAATAAAGTTTGGGGGGACAGTCGACAGTCCGATCCACATGCAAGGGCAGGGTATCTAGCCCAAAATCAACTCAAGAGGCTTCCACTCATCATTGTGGGTATAAATCCAAGTGACCCCCGTAATACGTACAATCTCTACACCGATATCAACAAATAAGGGTGAGTAACTCTGTCAATATCAATGTGACCTCGTATTTGACCCTTGTGTGAGAAGGGCTTCCCAGGACAAAATGTTGTAAATGGAATTTGACACTCCTTAACACAAGATGCTATTGTGTGTTTTGTTCTTTGGAGATTGTATCTCTCTACCTATTCCAAAGCGCTAGCCTAGCTAAATGTTGGTGTAATAGAGCCCTAGAAAAGAGTTACTAGTTAAATTTTACAATTGTGCAATGTTATTAAGGATTGTTGTTACTCAAAGGAAGTGGAGATGAAACGGATGTTGTATGAGACTCTGACCCAACGATGCATAGATAGGAATGAAATATATCAATTTTTCGTTCAATGAATCCTATGTATGGGAGGGAAAGAGAAGTTTTCCGGACCAATCTTGAACTACGATACACAATTTCCTTTAAAATGTAATTGCAACAAATCACGCAATAATAACAATTCTCTATTGTTTCTTTTTCAATAATTTCAACAATTGATTTTCAATGTTTTCAAAGATGAAAATGTTGAAAGAAAAACATTTTTTACTTTTCAAAAAGGACCTACACCATGATGGTGAAAGTGAGGAAAACCAAAAACTAATAAATCAATCAATAAACAAAAACCCAAACCAATCTTTCAATGGAAACAAAAATGACAAGCAGACCAAACTAGTCTTTTCAATTGCATGAGAAAAGTAATCTTCCAAATAATGGGCAAATGAGAAAGATAAAGAATCCCAACTTTCAAACTGATCACCAGTTCTTAACCAAACAAGCACTTAGATTCCAAAATCAGAGAGTATATCTTTGCCGAGAAAAGTCAAGAAATGAAAGTCGAGAAAAGATGGATAGGAAGAGCCTTTGATTTCCTAAGACTGATTGTGCACAAAATACGAAGAGAAGAAAACATCAACCAATGGTCCAAGAAGATCTTTTCAAGCACCTATACTAATCTGGGCAGCTGAACATGCAAAAATCTTAAATCCAAAATTTTGAAAAGAGGGTTCACAGGCTAACAGTGTTACACAGTGCGAGAATGGGTCATTCTCGTAGGCTAGCTTTGAGCAGAGTGAGAGAACCTCGCACTGGATCTAAAAGCAAAGTGTGAACTCCAAGTATTCTTGCAGGCCACTGTGGGGTTCAGTGCGAGAATGTCTAAAACTAAGAAAATTTTTGGAAAAAGACAAAAAAATTGAAGGGGATTTTGGACCCAGAGGGTCTATCAGGGTGTCTTGAAGACTCAAAGATTGATAGAAATGGAGAAAGGTAAGGCAGGAGAAAATGGCCAAGGAAAAACACCAAAAACCACAAAGAAAACGGGTTGCTTCCCTAGTGGAGTCGCCAATTTTGTTATCAGACTAATCGGTAGGTGCAAACACTAACAGATCTCCCTAGATCCACCTAGATCTAGAACAAAATGGGACAGGACATGACTCTTTCCCTAAGTTATGACCATTGAATTAGCTAGTAGGGAGGAACAAGTGACATACCTTTGTATCGCTTCCTAGGGTCTCTGTTGCTCCCGCTTCACTCCGGTGCTCTCATGAGGTCAAGAACAAGACAACACAAACCAACCAAAGTGAAGACAACAAAATATATCCAATCATCAACTTATGTGTATGATCAAGGAATTACACAATAAAGTAAGATTGACTTTATGGGAAAAGGACATGCCGCTGTATCATATTAATCGAAAGTAGAAGATACAACCTAATCGCCTTGATGTTGCAAGCTTCCTTTCGATGGCTCTTGGTTCCAACACACACACTTGCTCGATCCTTGTATGAAGAAGATCCAATTCCTCTTGATAGACTTGCTAGAGTCTCCAAGCTCTTATTCAAGCTAGACTCTTCACACAATTCCTTCACCAATTCTCCAGTTAATCTTGCTTAACCTTTTCCATGAGAATCCCATCAATATATAGGAGAGGATGAGATGGTTACTTGGATAAGAATGATCCCACAATATCAAGGAAACCAGTAAAAAGATAACCATTCGAATGCCAACCTATTCTCTAGAAGATTCCCTTCTAGAACCATCGAGACTTCATCTTTTTCCAAGCTTGAGAACAAGTTCACACCCTAGCTATGTAGCAAAGTGTGAGAAGTTTTCACCCTAGCTGAAGGCAATCTACGAGAATGGGTCATTCTCGCACCCTACGATATAAGCAACCTGCGAACTCTCTTCAAAAATATGTTTTCTACTAAGAGATGAAAGTCACTTTTCTCAAGAGAAAGTTCTTATTAGGAGCTTGAGTACACCATCATCAATACACCATCAAGATGAACAAAATCATGGGTAACAATGGACTCCATCAAGAATGTTCTTCTGGACCAGTTTAGCGAGTGTGAAAGAATAAGGTCACTCGATGATCTTTTCAATTTTAGGGAGTCTGAAAAGAGCTTAACTATGGACTCCGAGGGGGTTCCTTTTTCATAAGTTTAGTCCCTCAGGCCTAAAAAAGGGGTAAAATTATACCTGAGGGTACTCTTCTAGAGAACTGAAGTTCCATAGAGTATACCTATGTTCCTACAGTTGACCGTTCGGACCGAAAAAGGGGTAAACTACCGTTGGACATACGTGATTTCAAATTTCAGTTTAACGAGCATGAAAGGCCACAAGATCGCTCAACAATCTTTTCATGTTTAGAGGGTCTAAAAAGGTCTTAAAAGAAGACCCGTTATATCTTTTGGGAGTCCCGAGGGTGAGATCAAGAGTGAAAAGGAATCATGCAAATGAGGCTCAAACTCGTAATCAGGAAAAACAACAAGGACTCTCGAGCCTACAGTGATTAGAGACAGCATGGATACCATAATGCAACGAGGATCTACCTAGGGAATCCATGTTCTAGTAAGCTCTACCACCAAGTCGTGACACTTCTAGAGAAGCTATGATGGTTCTGTGTCGCAACTTGATGGGATCTATCCTATGGAAAAGGAAAAATACAATGAAATACAAAAGTCAGGGTAGACACCTAACCTACATGCTCAAGTTGATCCTCGGAAATTTTTTCCATGGACCATAAAAAATTACCCAAAACTCCAAAATACTATCTTGATACCCGATCATATCCCTCCCATGCAATTCCTGAATCACTCTAAATCGTTTTTGGTTTAAAGAAAATGATAAGGGAGGCCAAAAAAGTGACAAAAAAAGGCCAAAAAGTCTATAAATAGAAGCTAGCAACTCATTATTACCATTGCTGATTTGGAAATTGACTATGGAGCCAAAAAAAACCCTTTGTCAAAAGTGGTGATTCCGGGAGCTACAGTGGACGAAACGAACTTCTGTATGGACCAAGTAAGTACAAACTCTCTCATATTTCATTTTAAGTCTTTATTTTTGCTTTAGGTTTCATTTTTTGGGGTGGTGTCGACCTTCAAAAGGTCGGCCCTAGGTCAATGCGGGATGTCTCAGGACAAGTCGCATGTACATTTGGGTAGAGTAAACTCTGCACATGTGTACATGCAACTGTCACTATTACAGCCTGTGTGGACCCCCTTTTTGAATGAAAAAATCTTAAAAAACAAGGGTTAACCCTCCTGAACCTTGGTGTTTTGCAGGATATATGTCCACTGGAGAGAAAGAGAGCATGAAGAGGTTAGTGAGTTGGTCGGGAAAGACCCCAATGTTGTGGCTGCCTTGATGCAATGTGGGTTACTCAAGTTCTTCCTATGTCCAATTATGCGAGCACAACCTAGGCTACTGAATGCCTTGGTTGACTATTGGCATCTGGATGCAGAGGCATTCATGTTAGAGGGGTGGTCATTGGTGCCCATGACCAAGGACATTTATTTTTTTACTGGCCTCTCCTAGAGAGGGGAACTAGTCAAATTTTAAACTTTTCCTTTGGGGCCGCATAACATAGCAGAATTGATAGGTCTTTACTGTGTAGCTAACATAAACTGCTCGATCTCCTAGGTGCCCATAAGCAAGATTACTAAATTTTCGCTACAGGCAATAGTGTTGCTTATTGTGTGAATCACTGGTTTTGCAGTTTTGCATCAAGTGTCTCGAGCACAGATGAATTGTGCAGTCCAGTGCTTAAATGCACAAATGTTTGATTGGATTACTACCACATTACTTGAGTGTATGAAGAGGCAGTTGACATATTTCCGTTTGCGGACATAGAGGAAATTTGGGTTTAGGACCATTATGTGCTCATTATTGTTTGAGAGAGTTTCGAGTTTTGGTCCTCGAGTAATGGTACGAGGACATTAGGCCTCTCTTCTTGCTATGTGTAGATGGGCAATATTGCTGCCATGATAGGGTGGTGGAAGGACTAATGAGTCCTTCGATGATGATTTATTTGCCTGACTATTGCGTTAGATCCCAGTTATCAAGGATTACCCTTATGCAGGGATTGATTTTTCGAGGGATCCTGAGATACCAGTACCTCCTGGTGAAGAGCGAGGAGAGATGGGTAAGTCTCTATCATTTTTTTTTGTTTAAACATATGTAATTTTTATGTTGTTTTTGTTATATATATCATTTTTTTTTTGTTATACCAAAGTATTTGATAGATATGTGTTCATTGTGTGTATATGTGAGACCAGTGTGACTGGCTGACTATGCGAGGAATAGGCATCGTCCTCATCCAGGGGTTGCACCTGCCACCACAGGGGGACCAGCAGTAGTAGGAGATCTTCCAGCCAGGGAGGCTAAGAGGGTATTGAGATGAGTTGAGCAGAAATTTACTGCGCTCACTCGCACGGTCCCGATGGCAGAGATTGAGGACCTGCCACCATCTATGTAGCCTCATGTAGTGGGGGCACCACGGATGTGGGTCTGGTTGTTTCAGTGTTTAGCCAACGCTGTGGATCAGTATAACAGGGCCCATAGGCCCTGACCTTAGTTAGACATTTCATGTGCCACGAGCACTACTTGTATATATTTTTTGAGGGCATAAGCCCTGTGACTCGTTATTGGTCATATTTTTGAGGTGCTTACGTCCATCTATGTACTTTGGTTACTTTATGATATTATATATGGATTTTTATATATTTTGTGTCTTATGGATCATGTGTGCAAAAAAATTTATTTACATGTTTATGTGAATGTTCTTTCATATGTGTGCAAGATGCCAATCTAAAATTTGATTAGCTAGAGTATCTGTAACTTGGTTTAATCTCCTCGAAACATGAAAATATGTAATATAATCAAAGTTTCATTCTAAGAGACGTACCCTAAGGAATCGTCGGTGTAAATTCAGATCATGAACCCGTTATACTCTGTTTAACTAAGAAACAACCAAATGAGTGTCGACATAGACCCAAATATGAGAGATACAAAATGTCAAAGAGTCACGAAGAAACTCAATAACCACACTATACTCGAAAACATTATTTGTGGTGTCACCTAAGCATATACCTCTGAAAGATAATAACTGGACTTGAGGTGTAAATATTACCCAAGCTGTGGAGGCAAGCCTCTGAGTGTGCTGGCTAGCACCGTCTTCATACCCAATGAACACCTCAGAATCACTTGACATCTGCCACAGTGAGGAAAGATAACATCAACGACACATCCATAATACTAAAAGAAACTAGAAAGTAATAGTACAAAGACTATACATATGTTGCAAAAAGTTACCCATGGCGACCTGCCTATGAGTAATACTTTTTGAGGTAGAGCCCATTTCTAGGCTCCACCAAAGCATTCCATTCAAATTCAACCAGATGATAAGAACTCTTTTTTAAAACCTCTTTTATGATGAAAGGTCTGAACCACATGGGTTTGAATTTTCCTGCCCCCAGGGGGTCCTTATCTTGGTCATAGACCAGGACAAGGTCACCTTCAGAGAAAATTTGAGGAAAAACAGACCTATCATAATGACACTTGATTTTATGTTTTTGACCCTCGTTGGCCAGGTCTGCATCACGACGTTGCTCAAGGTATACTAACCGTTCTTCAAGTGGAGAAGTGTCTAGCAATAATTGTATTTCCAACTTTAGGGACGAGATCTAACATTCTATAGGCAAGACTACTTCCAGCCCGTATACGAGTTGAAAAGGTGAGAAACCAGTTGCAGTCTTAACAGATGTTCGGTAGGCCCATAATGCCGAGTACAACATCAAATGCCAATTTGACTTGGCTGAGTTGATTGTTCGTTGTAGGATGGTCTTAAGAAATTTGTTTACATCTTCCACCTGGCCATTTTCTTGGGGGTAGTAGGGTGATGAATGTTCTTTCCATAACCCAAGATTTGATGTTAACTCAGTCATCATCTGGTTCTGAAAGTGACTTCCATGGTCAATGAAAATCTCCCTCGGGACGCCGAACCTTACTATTATCTGATTGAATAAAAAGAGAGCTGCAGTCTCTCCATCATCTTTAAACGTTGGCATAGATTCAACCCACTTTGTGAAGTAGTCTATAGCTACGATGATATAGAGGTGCCCCCTTGTTGAAGGAGGGTTGCATGTAGTGTAATCAATCCCCCACTTGGTGAAGGGACCAACTGTGATGACATGAAACATGGGAGCGAGATGTGCCCTCATCTTCCGAGAGAAGATTTGGCACGGGTGGCACTTCTTGACCGATTCGATACAATCTTTGATAAGTGTCAGGCAGAAGTAACCTACTCATAGAATCTTTTGGGTTGTTTCCAACCCAGAAAAATGACCACCACAGGCTCCGGTATGGCAATTGTTAAGCACGATAACTACTTCTTTTTGAGTGAGACATCGGCACAGGATGCAGTCTACACCTCTCCGATACAATCTGTTATCACTGAAATTTCATCCACAAATGGTTACAAGAATTCAGCGTCGTCAAACAGTTATGAAGTCATCCATGGATCTGAATTAACACAAAAGCATTCATAAGGGGTCAAAAACTATACAAATAGTGAAAAAATTGAAGGTCGCTATGAAGACACTGGGCGCACGCGCACATCCGCGAAACAGAAACACAAGATTTGTGCACATGCGCACGATGCACGATTGTTGTCGCAAAAATTCGTGCACCTGAGAAATGGCACATTTATGAGAGTGGTCGGCCTGCCACCCACTTCTGGTTCAGCTTCCAAGTTTATTTGACACTCAAATCTAGATTGGATTCAACTGGATGGCTGGTCAAAGACCTAGAAATGCCTTAATTAGCCTCTTTACACACTACAAACTAGTTGAACAATAACACAAATGAATTCTATAAAAAGGCCATGGATACACTTCATTTTTCAAGGAATTTCATAGCAAAGTTATGCTACCATTATTCTCTTAAGGACTCTTCTATCCTTGCCAAGATTATACTTGCATCATTGCTTTGGGAAATCCATCTCACCCCTCGAGTGGATTAACAAAGAATTCTTTCACCATTTTCATTTTCTTTTTCAAAGTTGTAAGAAGAGCTTACTTGTGAGGGTCCAAGAGCCCTTCCTTGGAGGAAGAAGGAACTCATAGTCCCCTTGCTTCTCAGTGTTTTATTTCACTAATATCAGCCTTATCATTGGTGATATGGGTCTCATTGTTTCTTTTGTCCTTATGTCCCTATGTTTATAAATTTAGTTGTTGTTTTATTTCTTAGTTTAATTCTTAGTTTTTGTTTTATATTTCTTTTTCTAACCCTTTTCCTTGCAGTTGTCCCGCTCAACAAACCCAACTGAGCTTGCAAGCACCTCTATTTTGCTCACTAAGGTGACGAAAGAGGTGCAACATATTGGAGACTCCATCGGGGAAAGGTATCAATTTCCTACCCCATTTGGGTTTTTCTAGCTCTTCTTTTATTTTATTTAACTTGCAGGTGCATTAACCGGCCTAAGCCGACCTGCCAATCATCCAATTCCAAGGTGAATTGAGAAAATTCCATCCAAAATTTTCATTCACGACTGTGTGTCACCTATGCACAAGTTTTTAGGCCCACAGACGTGCATCGTGCGCACATGTTCTCAAGTCACAGTTTTGTTCTGCACACATGCGCTTATTAACTCTTTTTTATCTGTGCACATGTGCTCTGTGCGCCTTTGTCTCCACTTAGACCCATGCATCTGTGAAAAAATTCACATTGTAAAGTTGTTGAGATGTGGGGAAGGCCATTATCCTTCATAAAAATGATTTCAAGCATGTTTTAAAGCTGCACCACACTTAGTCCCCTCATCATTTAAAGGGGTTAGTCAAAACACATAGGCACTTAGGGGGTTAAAATCAATTTCCTCTTTTGCTTTCATTTTCGCCACATGGATGGCTTGTTTTGACTCACAATATAAGTTGGAAATCATTTTTAATCACATTTAACTTGCATTGGGACTAGAAGTTGGATAACAATCGCTTAGTATGCTTTTCTCTCACGCATCCAAGGGACCTTGAGAATCAAAAAAAGATTGTGAAACGATTTTGTCTCCCTTAAGAAGATTAAAACCTTTAGGAGAGGACAACAACCCTTCTTGGGACTCCTCTTAGTTTATTTTTTCAAACACATCTTAATATTGTAATGGGCCCATACATGCTCACATGCTACAAAGATAAGATAGTGTTGAAATTTTCTTTCTTACATCAAATCACTAGGGAAGTTTAAAGGTTTTGTAATGGGCCCATACATGCCCACATAATCAATCTAGCATAGTTTCAAAGCTTTTCTTAGATTACATCACAATAGGGAGTTAAAGGAATAGTAATGGATCCACATTTCCACATGCTAGCTTCCTAGGGACTTTTGAATTACACAAGGTTGTACCAAAGGAACTTAGTTAATTACGTAATCAACACTTGTAAAGACCAAGCGAAGTCCACATGCAGCAAGGTGACATCTAATTCACTAAAATTTAGTACAATTTCACTCATTCACACACAAAAGGAACTTATCACTCACATAGCTTCTTCTTGAAATGTGGAGGTCAAAGTAAGTTTCCTCCAAAGGGATTCCGAAACTCCGCATCCTTTTCTTGATGAAACAATCCACTCCCATTTTAATTCAACGAGGTTGGTTCACACCCCCAACCTCTCAAAAAAACTACATCTAAATTTTTTATAAAAACTCACTAAGTTTTCCTCCACAGGAGGTGCCAAAAGAAATTTTTTAGTCTAGGTAGGATTTCAGGGATAGGCATCCAATTAACTCCCCGTTATCTAGTTCTCACATTGTCAAAACCATAGAAGTTGTCAAATAGGGAACTGAAAATCCTCCAAGTCAAGTGTTCCTAACACCATAAGGCAAGGAGATACCCATGAAGGGTTGAAGGCCAAGGTCTGGTTGTTCTGTGTGTCCCCCCTTGAGGTGCCCACCTCTTGGACAAGATCCAGCCCGTGACCCATTTCTTAGGCCGAAAATCTAAATGCCGCACTTTGACTGAGTTACCTAGTGACTAAATTTTAGGACATCTACCCATGTGGAAATTGTGGGCTACAATTTCACCTTGATTGGATTTTGTGTGGCTATTGGGAAATATCGCCAGCTCTTTCGGGATATTCCCCCTTTACCCCTCATTATAACCAATTATTTCATCCTTCACTAGTTTCTCTTCCGGTGACTTCAGACCCCACTGTTGAGTACTATTGTAAGGTCCAGTGCTATTTGAGAGGAAGGACGTTACATCTTCTAGGACATGAGCATTTGTTTTCTTTTGATTCCCCATGCGGACAAAACCCACTTATCCACATATATGCTTCTTTTTCAAAATATTTTATGTATGATGCACTTCTAACTACATTTTGATTTGGATATATATATTGAGTAAAGTTCAAATTTTGTAACCAAAGGCTCTTATTTCTTTATTACTCTCACCACCATTTTCACACATTCACTTAGCTAGTCAGACATCATAGGGGACCCACAAAATCCTCGTCATTCCCGATGCTTGCTAAACCTCCCTCCGATATTAGGGGGAGTGTCTGGTCTTGCCCACTCATCGGCACCACCTTCACACACTCCTGTGAGTGCTACTATCTTAGGATCATCTTTGCTTGGTTCCACATTACTTGGGTCCACTTCCCAAGGTCCTTTGTCCACTCCCTCTCCTTTACATGGAAGCAGGGGACCAACTTCCTCTCAAGGGGGAAGTACCAACCCACCTAGCCCCCCTCAAGGGTTAGGTTCACAACACACTCACACCATGACTGGAGATAACCCTCCCCCCCCCACTACAGATGCCATATTTGGCCTCTCTCAACATATCAGATCTAAGCAAACTCACCAATGATCCTATATTGCATGACCCCACATGGCCTGCAATGCCCACCAAACTACCTTCAGACATACCTTAGGTAATTTGGTGACATGAATCCAATGGCGAGGTCTGTTTTTGTAGCAGAGCTTCAGTCAACAAGCTAAGTTATGGAGAAGCCAATGTAAGAATTCTTTTCATTATGTTGTTTTATCATTAAATGTTGCAGCATAACATGTGTGTTATAGGTTTGAAAGAGCATGGAGGGGCTGCAGCAAGGAAGCAAGATCAACCTATTCTTTCTATATCTTATTCTCTTCTCTTCTTCCACATAAAACCAATCAGTTACATGTGACAGAGAAATTGTGGCACTTGCATGATAAGTGGCCAATGAAGAAGTTCTAAATATCATAGTTTCAGGATCATTGTATGGGCTGCATATATGCTTGGATTTGAGCAATAGATCTAAGGCACTCTATGACTCCATGGTGATGGGGATCATCTTTTATTCTTCCTCTTTTTATGTATTGAGTATGTGGGAATGATTTCCATGTCAGCATCATGGATGCCTCATGAGCATGAGAACTTGTGAAGCTTGTATACATTCCTAATCACATTCTGATCTCTTGTTGTCATCACCAAAAATAAATTTTGGCCTTACAACTTGTAAATGAGAGACATCATTACAATGAGGATAATAAAATGGTCAGGCTTTGGAGCATGACCCGGAGATGTATCCCACATCGGGTGAACTCCCTTATCAAGGGAAGTGTCATATCCATTATGTGTATTGTGTTCTTATGTTGATTTTCCATGAAATTTCCACACATAGAATATTAAATGCAAGTATGACATATAACACATAAGGAAACTAAAGGGGTTTTCATTCACTTCGAATTCAATATTATAATACTTAAACTTTACCTTTAACTTTACCCTGGGTTCATATCATGTGGTATCAAAGCATGCTTGATACCGATTGCAATTTTTGAAGCTATGGATGGAAAGATCGCCAAAACAGTCGTGGTTCGATGAGCTTCAAGAGCTCAACCAAATGCTTCAAGCAAAGAATGTTGGATTGAAGACATTTTTGCATGTTGTAGAAGAAGAGAACCAAAAGTTGCAAGAGAAGTTGCAATCCATGGAGACGTAGACAGGGGAAGGCTCTATGAATGAGATGGTGATAAGACCATATTGTGACCATGACAACTTCACCAATTATGGGTGCAAGCATGAAAATTAAAATGCATGCACATTTTTTCAAGCAAATGAATATGAACTACATGCATATAGAAATGAAGGAGGATTCCTATAAACATCTTCCACTGATCCTTCTCACCAGGAACAACTGGGCACATCTCAAGAAGAAGACCAAGAGTCCTAGTCTGAGGTGGAGGTAAATAAACCATGTGTGTTTCCTTTCTTGATTAATGTTGATGATTCTTTTGAAATCCTTGAACAAAATGCTTCTTGCATCAGCTTAAAGTTGATGAGAAAAATGGGATATGAAGGAGGAGACTTGGAACCAATGGCCAAGGTATTTTGGATCCCATTGAGGTAGTGGTTTGGCCTCAATATGCTAGGATAGGCTATTTCCCAAAGGATGTTGGAGAAATCTCCAAAACCATTCGAGAAGAAGACCCCAGGACAGTCGCTGAGACTCCAGAAGTCAACAGTTCATCAGGAGATGAAATTGATTCAGTGTAGGTCAAGAGCACAACTTCTCATGATCGAAGATTTGAGACATCTCTAGGGAGAGATGAGAATCACAATGGCAGAGTTGAAACCAAATCTTCTTGCCAGTCTGACTCCAGAGGAAACTCACTAAGGTATAAGAAATATCAAAACTCTAAAATGACATTTGATTATAAGCATGTCAATCATATAAAACGGAGCTTGTGGCATCAAAGACCATGCACTTTTTATGGATTGAATAACCACGCAATTTCCCAGTGTTGGATGAGAAAATCCTTGTGAAGGAAGGTTATGGAAACTAGAAGAAGGACGAGGATGGTAGATTGCTTTCCACACATGGAAAAGAGCACAGGAAATGCACCTCTGAAGGAGAAAGGCTAATGCAACCATTGTAGCAAAGATGGGCATCATGAGGCCACTTGTTGGGCATTAAATCCATATCTACACCTAAAGAGGAACAAGAAGACTAGGAAGACACCTCCGTGGAGACAACCAGTCAGGCAGTGCTAGAGGGAAATCCGCCACTAGAAGGAAACCAATTAACAGAGAAACGAAAACTTGGTAAAGAGGAAATGTTTGGCATAATGACTGAACAAATGGGGAAAATCCTTAAGTTAGTCGAGAGTGGCCATATTTGTAAATCACATGTTGCTTTTCAAAACCCATAGAAGGGTATTATGTAAAAGTGATAATTGTTAAATCACTCCTATGTTGATATTGTTAGGCCTTGTGAGGTAGTTTGGGTATGGGTTTCTTATTGTAAGTTCAATGGACGTGAAACTCATAATGTAAACACTTTTAGGGACCAAAATTCCTTTCAGTTGGGAGGCATGATCTGGATGGATCTAGGCAACATCACAGAAGTTTCAAAAGTGTCCCAAGAGGCTCATAATCGCCTCAGCAAATAGATAATGGGAAAAAATTCAAAGTTCCCAAAACTTAGTAAAATTGGCATGATCACGAAGAGCACATCACAATAATTCTAACAGCACAAATGACTCATCAAATGGAGTTACAAATCGAAAGATAATTGTGGTCAAAGTTTGGTCAACCTAGCCTAGTCAACAGAGGATGAGTTAGAATCCATACTGTTGATGTCAACATCCAGACGGATGATGTCAGAATCTATACAACACACATGGTAGGAGAAGGAAGGTGACATGTGGGATGCTAACATCAACATGATGATGTGGTAGCACCAGAGGCTACCACGTGTCACCCAGTTTTGGCATTTTTGGTCTAATCCATGGACTAATCAGATCATGCCACATGGCATTCCATACAATGATGTGGCAATGGACATGAATTTTCATACATATAATGTGGTATCTGACATGTTAGTCATTACATATGATGTGGCAGTCCATATAGATGATGTGGTAGTCTATATAGATGACGTGGCAATTGAGGTGGTAGTCTGTACAGATGACGTGGCAATTGAGGTGTCAAGTAAAGTCAGAAAAGGACATGGCAGTTTATATAGATCATGTGGTAGGTGATGTGGAAATCACAGTCAGCAGGGCCAATGGGTGGTTGCCACGTGGCAACCAACAAATGCCTAGTGAGGGCGCATGCCAAAATTTTTGAAAAATCGATTTGAATTAATTTCCACCAAATATGGCAGTGATCTACCAAATATGGCAGGGATTCACCAAATTTAGTAGAGCATTGGGAAGCATGCCAAAAAAAGGAGGCCAATGGATTTGACCCCATGACCTCCTCTAAACCAACGCCTTAACTTAACCTTCGCCAACCAATTCAAATAAACATGTTGATGGGTAATTCCGCACTCTTTTTTATTTAAGTGTTGAACTCTGCTAGTGCACGGGGGAGCGCACCTAGGTCATAGAATGGCACAGATTCCAATGCAGATAATGCATTAATTTCCCAGAATTGCATGTGGATCGAGGCAAGAGGTCCAGAAAGGGCATGAAGGTGACAATGTCTGATGGAGATGATTTGACAATCATTTTTAGGTAATTTGATGATGCAAATCCAATGGCAAGGTCCATTTTTTCAATAGAGCTTTAGATCAACAAGCTAAGCTCTAGAGAAGCCAATGTAAGAGTGTTATTCATTACGTTGTTTTGTCATTAAATGTTGCAGCATAGCATGCATGTTACAGGTCTGAAAGAGAAAGGAGGGGCTGCAACAAGGTAGAAAGATCAACCTATTCCTTCTATCTCTTCTTTTATTCTCTTCTTCCACATAAAACTAATCAGTTACATGTGAAAAAGAAATTGTGGCACTTGCATTATAAGTGGCCAACGAAGCAGTTCTAAATCTTGTAGTTTCAGGATCTTTGTATGGGTTGCATATATGCTTGTATCTGAGCAACATATCTAAGACACTCTATGACTCCATGGTAATGGGGATCATATTTTATTCTTCCTCTTTTTATGTATTGAGTATGTGGGAATGATGTCCATGTCAACATCATGGATGCCTCATGAACATGAGAACTTGTGAAGCTTGTATGCATTCCTGATCACATTCTGATCTCTTGTTGTCATCGCTGAAAAGGGACTTTGGCCTTACAATTTGTAAAGGAGAGACATCATTGCAACGAGTATAATAAAGTGGTCATGCTTTGGAGCTTGACCTAGAGACACAACCCACATCGATTGAACTTCGTTATCAAGGGAAGTGTCATATCCATTCTGTGTATTGTGTTCTTATGTTGCTTTTCCATGAAATTTCCACACATAGAATATTAAATGCAAGCATGACATATAACACATAAGGAAACTAAATGGGTTTTCATTCACTTTTAATTCAAGCTTATAAGACTTCAAATTTACCATTAATTTCAAATCGCTCAAGTAAAATGATATATAGTTGACCCTTTGAAGGAGTGACAAAATCAACCAATTATTGGAAACTAATCACCCTAGGTTCAGATCACACTACAATCTACTTCTGCTGCAAATGGTACTACTCAATTGGAACATATATCAATTGTTCAAGAATGATATTCTCTTCCTATAACGATCCTTGGACCTATCCATGCATCAAACTCATTTCATACCATACATCATGAGACAAAATATATATCAATAATGAATAGATAATCATGAACAAAACATCAACCATGTACATCGTGTGCCATACTATGTGCCAACCATGAATAACACCCAAATACATCAATATCATTCAATATACCATAAGATATCATCAATGGAGTGTATCAACCATATGCCAAGAACATGTGCCAGCTGTGTACCAACCATATGCCTCAAACAAGTGTCATATCACTCATGATATGCCTCTACCATGAACCGAGTTCCACAACCATGTATCTCAACCATCAATATATCAACCAAAAATCATAACAAGTGTCTCAAATATATCATCCCATACATCATGTACCAAATCAAGTGCATCAACCATTCACCAAACTTCAACAAGATGAACCACAATCAAGATGTGTTCCCATACATGTATGTCATATCAATCATAAACCATGTTCCAATCATACTGCTAGGAAGTGCCTCAACCAATGTACCAAGTGTGTACAAATCATGCATCAACTATAGATCAAGCTATGAATCATCAATGATGTACAACATAACCACCTCATCAACTCATCAATTACATGTCCCAATATGTATCTCAACCACATGTGAAATGCATGCACCAAGACATCCAACAAATGTTCCTCTAACAATACATCAAAAGATATATCAATGGAGCTCACATATGTACCAATCATGTACTATAATAGACATTCCTCAAAATCCATTCACTACAGCAAGTACTAAGTAGTCAACAATACCTCAAAACATGTACCAAAAGTGTGCCTCAATAGATCAATGATATACCTCTAGCTATCACCACATAAACATGATATGTCCCATAAACAAAAAGCCATAACTTCACTAAGAGAATACATAACATTACCAACATTTTTCCTTAACAGAAAATTCCTCAATCCACACTCTAGGGTTAGTACCATGCATCCAAAAAAATGCATCAAGCATATGAAACCACATATTATCACCATACATTCATCAACCACACATAAAGACATGAATCCTGAAGCATAACATCTCAGATCCTGCAAAAACAGAGTTATATCATTAAACCATGCTTCAACTCATCTATACACCCCTCTTTTTGAGGCTTTTACCACATGTACGTGACTTCACCGCATACAACTCATGTATGTATGCTAATTTTCTTCAGATAGACCACATATATACACGACTTCTCCCATAGGAGCCTGTGTATGCCTTAGAAAATTTCAAGTTTGAAGTTGCCTCATGGCTTCCATTCTATTTTGGTTGTTCAATCTTCTTCATACACTTCTGAAGGTGTCCCAGCTTCTCAGAACTTCAGCTCTGAGCTTCCATATTTTCAACATTGTCTTCCTTCCTAATTTCATGTGATCTTCTTGCCATATTATATGAAGCACTCCTCATTGACTGTCTCCTTGAATTCCAACAATCCTGAGATTTGTGACCAAACCCACTGCAGTTGTAACATCTCGTGGTGTGACAATGAGCAGCGATGTGTCCCATTTGATTACATCTCCAATATATTAATATGCTATGGAACATTCCAACATATTTCCTTGCATAATGTCTACAATCCAAAGTTTTGTGACAATATTCATTAAATTAGAAGCAGTGGCCATGGAAAACATTTTCATACCTTTTCTTTGGTGTCCACCTTGAAGGTGTCTCTCTTCTGAATTCGCTTTGAGGTGTATAGATGGCTTCTTGGTGTTTTCCTTTATATGTTCTTCTAAAATTTTCCTTTCCTTATGTAGGTTCTTGACTGGCAGCTTTTTTTTCACCTTTTGACAATGAAGGACTTGCATCATGCTTCTTAGAAGTGATAGCTACATAGTGTGTTTCTTACTTGTTGTATCCAAGACCAGATTTATCATTAAGTGATCTTTGACAATCCAAAATCTCATCCAAGATTGTTGAGTTTTTCATGAACCTTTTTTACTTATCTTCTTTCCTTCAGAGATCAACAACTTTTTCATCCAACTTATGGCATGATTCTTCTTTTTCATTTACTTGAGTCTTTAGTCTCTTTATCTCTTCTTCTTGTTTCAAGAGTATTTTATTTGGTGCCATGGTATGCCTTTGGTACTTTTCTAGGGATTCCTTAATGTATTCATTAAGATCAAAATCAAGATCAAAAACATCTTCTGCTTTAAAGAAATCTAAAATTTTATTTTTGAGCTTCAACAAATATTCCTCTTCATCTATAAGATAATTGTTAGTTGATTCTACACAACCTTCTTCTAATTGTGTGTCCATGGATCTCCTTCAAGCTTGTAGGGTTTATATTAAAGTCCTTCTTTGATACCAATTGTTGGACATAGCAAACACACTGAGAGTGGGGGGGGGGTGAATTAGTGTGAGGCTTTGTTTACAACTTCTTACAAAACTTTAGTTAGTCATCACCATTCACAACATAATTACTCACTACTTCTATTCACACTTAGTTTCTTTCTTGTAAACATATCTCAATGACATATATTAACAATAAAGAACTATGCACCATCATAATAAATAACACAAAGAACACCATATATATGTATAAGTTTCTTTTGTATTACAGACTACAATCCTTGGGGTTTATCAACACCAACTGAAATGAGCACCAACTCAAAGAGAGCACCAACTCTCAATGCAAGATCCAGCCTACAGATCTCAACGCCAACTGAGAAGATGAATCCAATCCTCAAGTACAAGACCCAACTTGTAGACAGAAAAAAATATGTCAAACTATACCAACAGTCTATACCAAGACAAGTGCATCAACTAAGCACAACACAAACTATCACAACAACATGTCACATCAACCTGTCTCATCAATCTCATTGTCCAAATATGATCTACTCTCAAATATCAATCATCAAGTCAACTCTCAACCATATGCACATTATCACCAAGTTAACCAATGAGATGCCTCTAGCAATACACCATACTCTCCATAAACCAAATCCCATAAACCCTTACATAAAACCATGTGTCAAACCTCACTGTTATGTAGCCTCAAGCATGTACCATGTCATGACCAAATGTAACCATCAAAACATGATAATAAACATACATGTAACTCTATAACAGACAACCTTCAAACCTTCCTTAACTTCAACAACAAGAGACTAGCATTTTCATCAAGATTTACTATAGTCTCACATGTCTAATTTTAGATTAATCAACAACCCTAACTTGCAACAATCATAACTATGTACCTATAATGGATAAAGATCTAAAAATGGTACACAATGTTCCTTGGTGTCTTTTATACTATTTCTCAAAGTTCCACTACTTGGAACCTCCCAGAAAATAATTTATAGGAAAAATACAAGACCTTGCTAAAGTATGGTTTATTCTAGAGAGAGAATGTGTAGAGCATGCTACGTGCGAATAGTTGTCATATGGATCTAAAAATGGTACACAACATACTAAAGACTGTACTATAACCACTGCATTTGGTATCACTGAATTCGGATCTATTATGAAAATCTTATGACGCTTTTACCCGGAACACCTGTTTTAGACTAGTTTCAGGACTAGCCAAAAACCCTATCTTCCACAGAGTTTAACTCCAAAAATACAATGAACCACAAGATGAAATTTTTATCACAGTTACTTGGATATGTTGTCTCAATATTCTCTTGAGTTTGTTGTCTGAATCATTCTATAAAAACTATTATTGCGAAAATGGTGTGATGACCTGTAAATAACATACCTTAGAAAACATCATCAAAAGACTTTATCCTCCCTTAAATTTCAGTCTTCTTTACTTCACCTTCCCTCTAAAATTTTCTTTATATCTCCTTTGGTTACCTCAGTCACTTGTAAATATTCAATATTCTTAATAGATGCTTATGGGAGACCCTTTCTCTCTTATTTATACTCTCCAAGTAGCTTCCTCTAGAAGTATCAACTTTTGTCCACTTAACCACTTTATCCACTGAACCACTTTGTCCACTTAACCAACTTTGTACACAAATAGTAAAATCTCTACTTCTAGTTGAAAATAATTTGTTTTTAATTGTTTTCGTGTTGCAACCACTTAACCCATGACTAACCAATTTTATTGGTGATGCAAACCCCCTCCCCTCCTGGGGTTCTACGACCTCCCGGTCTAGGATCTTTCAATATGATGAGTCAGATCAAATCTTCGGGCATCAGTTATAACCCAACTAACCTTACACATGTCCCCTTTCATATTTTGGTCCAGGTCTTGTGATACCTGCGACCTCTTCTGCACACTTCTGAAATGTCAAGTTTTAGGCGCTAGCTCCTTTTTCATTAGCCCCTTCCTGCATATGGCCCTAGGATATGACCTCATGTAACTATGTGATTGTGGGCACAACCAAGAGTGGTTTGAGACCAACCCTCTTTTCTCCCTGCAATTCACCTCCAATCGTCACGCACCCATTTTGCAATACTATGGTTTAAATTGTGGCTCGCTCTAAGAAAATTAAATCCCAAGCATGTTCTTCCCCTGCAATCTAGCTTGATCGTCGATCTCCTAACCTCGATGGTGTTTCGTGATCAACGACCAATATCTGTCCTCTTTTTCCTTCCTTCTCTCCTCCTTTAATGTGTATTCTCAGATCCCCACGATCTGTCGACACATACCCCCCTTTTTAATCAATGACTATGATTTCTCCTTTCGAGCTTTGGGAGTTTCAATTCTCAAGTCCTACTTCCTCCACATGATAGTATTCTGAAGTGGAAGATCGTCTGCCACGTATCCTCCTCAACCAATGACTCTGCCTCCGCTTCGGGACTTTGGCCCCTTCAACTAGATCGACGTTCCTTTGGCCTTCTTCTCAATCAACGATTAAGATCTCCTTCAGGGTCTCAATGTTTTCCCTCTCCACTTTTCTCTAGATTTCTAGATCTGGCACCACGTGTCCACCTTCAAATCAATTGCTCTCATCCTCTTCAGGACTTCTCCCTTCAGAAATCTCAAGTCTCAAATTTTTCCAAAATGATTTTATCTGAAGCTCGTGATCTATTGATGTGTGTCTCCCCACAGATCAACGACTCTGATTCCTTCGGGTATTTAGAATTCATAAATCTCAACTCTCAACTTTCACTTTCCCTCGAAGTGTGTGGATTTATGTTGTGTGTCCTCCTGAATCAAATGACTAAGATTCACTTCAGGTCTTGACCTAGAGTCCACGGATTTGTGTCACGTGTCCTCCTTAATCTGATGACTCTGATTTAATTTGGGTCTTTACCCAAAGTCTATAGATTTATGCCATGTGTACTCCTAAATCAGATGACTAATATTCACTTCGGATCTCCAGGATTTAGATATCCTAGTACTCCATCTTTTCTTCCTCTTGAAGCTCATGATCCATCACCATGTGTCCCTCTGGATCTCATGGTCTAGATTCACTTCAGACTTTGGGTTTCAGGAGTTTCAACTCTCAACTAAAACTATCAAGTGATTTTTCCCGAAGCCTCTGATCTGTTGACACATATCTCCTAGCAACCAATGGTCAGGATCTACTTCAGCTATTTCACCTCATCCTCATCCACAAACTTTCGAATTTGTGGATCTTGCACCGCCTATCCCTCTTGATGATGGACAGTCCCAAATCGCTTCAGGACTTTGGGACTTTGGCAAGTCAGTCCTTCCATGCACACAAGGTTTAAAGATCATGCACTTTACCTTATATTAGACAATTATCGATCCTTTATTCTCAGATCCAATGACTGGGATCTATTTCTCCCTCAACGCTCTCCTTTTCTTCCCTTGATGTTGATCTAATAGTCTAGGCTTCTCCCCACAACCAATCTGATGACTATTTTCACTCCTCCTCCTGAGATTTTGACTTCTTCCGACCTGGAAGAGCTTTGTATATGTTCAAAGGTTTCGACCCTTGAACTTTATGCCACGAAACTGGCTATATTAGGTCTCATCTGCGTTCCTGCTAATGCTATCTCTTCTGAGCTTTGGGACCTATAATAAGTCTGTCTCTACTCACCATTTTCACTATCTCTTCTGATCTTTTGAACTGACTCAAAACTCCTTAAGGGTATCAGCTCTTCTATTTCATTTCAAAGGAAAACTTCATGCCCTCCTGACAACCTCCTTCTCAATGCATGCCTTGCAGAGCTCCTTCTTACAAAGTGTTCAATAAATATGTCTCTTTGTGCCTTCTTTGCATAGATTCCTCCTCCAAGGTATTTAGTAACCTTGAGGTTCCTCTTGAGTTCTATGATCACTCTAGGGTTTCCTCCTGACACGTTCTTCTCTGACTCATAAGATTTTAGATGCGCACTCCTTGCACTGGCTACATAACTTCCAATGTTCTGTTGTGCACTCCTTGCACATCCTAAAGAACCCAAAATGATATTTTGAACTCAATGAAGACAATGAAATCTATCTTCCTACTGCAAATGAAACCTATCATGCATCTATAACATAATAAACACATGGATAACAAAAAACAAACATTCACTCATAAAGAAATTCATAAATAGTGAAATATGTTGTTTTCTATTAATCTGAATGCTTGATTACAATATGTGCCAGCTGGACTACTACTGAGTCTCATCTCTCTCCTATTCCTATTTCTATTTTTGAGCTTCTGAGCTTCTTAGGCTCTCTCTCAGAATCCTTCCTCGTAAGTTCTCCTAACTCTCGTATCTCGAAATCCTCTCGAAATCCTCTCCCTAACTCTCATAATGAAATATGACACAAATATCTCTTTACAAAAGACAGCTCTATGAGCTTCTCCTCTCTACCACCTTAGTTCCATCACTTTCTCAGTTAAGACACCATACTCCTACGATTTCTTACAATGAAGGAAGATCTAGACTTGACTAAGATCTTTACCTTCTTACAATCAACCATTAAGGTGACCCTATCCACTACTTGTACAAAGGTATGGCTTGGCTTTACTCATCCTTACAACATAAATCTATATATGATTACATTTCAAATTTAAAAATGGGAGGGTCGGTGCCTCTCCCTTCTTCCAATGCGTGCCTATGTGTTGGGTCGCTGGTGCATCTACTGATGTGGAAGGATGCTTCTGCATAAATTGGTCAACTTCTTCTAATAGCTTCTAGAATAATTTGACTTCTTTGACCTTCTTGACTTATTTGACCTTCTAGGGAATTCTAGATAACTCATGAGGGTTATCCAACTTCGCATGGCCATAACTCTCTAACCATGAGGAGTTATGTGGTGTTCCACATATCACTGGAAATGGCATGACATATACTATCCATTTGGAATATTTTCTCCTACAAATTCATTGATATGCATTACATTATTCCTCAATCAAACTTGGGTTCCCTAACCACATTGTTGGGCTACTCAACCACCTAACCATTTGTACTTCAACAAAGTGTCTTTCCATGATGAATTTCACCATAAGGGGACCAATTTGAGAAATTTATCTAAGAGTGTCTTCCCATGAGGGATTTCACCATAAGGGGACCACTTTGGAGTTTATCCATTCAGTTCTTCCTATCGACCATGACATGAAATCAATGATACAACTCTCTTTAATATCAACACATCATTATGACAATACTTGGCATCTACCCTCTGAAAATAATTACATAAATGACCATATAACAAATAATCAATATATCAATGATACAAACACATCACAATAAAAATACTTGACATAATCCCTTTGACATCAATGACAACATAGTACAAAAATATCCCCCTTTGGCATTGATGGAAACACCAACATTGATGTCTACACCAATCATTTATGAAAAGACTTGGAAATGGAAATGCTCATGCTCCCTCTATGGTCATTGTTCATCATTAATTTTCATCTCGCGACATCAATATGACTCTCTTTCCACCTTTGACATCAATTGCAAAGGGTAGTTCTCTCTGTGGGGTTTTTCCCCTTGCCTGAACTCTCCTTGGGGATGCTCCTCCTGTCTGGATGCCTTTGAGCTTCTTATGAATAATATGTCCTCCTTTGGAAAATGGATATCACTCTGATGCAATGTTGATAACATGGCTTCAAATCATCTCTCCTCCTAGAATCATGTTGTTGCAACCAATAACGGGAAGAAGAATAATTCCCCTTGTGGGTATGTCTCCCCTTATCTTCTTTGCAAGATGCAAAATATGATATCGTTGCAATCTTCTTCTGAAACAAATGCTACTGCTCAACTGGAACATAGATCAACTTCTCAAGAATGATTTTCTCTTCCTATGATGATATTTGGACCTGCCCATGCATCAAACTCGTGCCATACCATACATCATGAAGAAAAAGATATGTTGGATTACTGAGAGGGGGGGGGGGGAAGTGAATCAGTAATAGAGCAATTAAAATCATTTTTAACCAAATAATCCAAGTGTTATATAAATGTAGAATTATCATCCAATAATGAGCAATGAACAAATGAACAATCATACACATAAACAGTACACTAGTGTTTTACGTGGAAACCCAAAGCAGGAGAAAACTAGATAATTCTTTTTCTTATATGTTTCCAGCTGCAAATGGAAGGAGGCTCCAACCCCCTAGTTTCTCAGGATACAACCTGAGGGAATCTCCAGCTCCACAATTCTTTGGCTACAACTAGAAGGAGGCTACAACCCCCTATGTTCTCCGACTACAACCGAAAGGTGGCTACAACCACGTGTCCTTGCCTCGTCCAACCGCCCTGAAGTAGAAGTAGAATGATGGAACCACTGTCACACTATCACTATGATATATACCACTATAAACATGTACCAATACACTTGAACCATGCATCAACCATGCATCAACCTGTACCTCAACCTGTAATCAACCTGTACCATAAACAAGTGCATCANTATACCAAACAACTTGTAATCAACCTGTACCATAAACAAGTGCATCCAACCATGTACCAATTATGTACCAATCATGTGTCAACTACTCATCAACTATGACTCATCAATATGTACCAACATCATCAACTATACACCTCATGTATGTGCCAACTCATCAACTACTTGTCTCAACCATGCACCCAACTTGTACCTCAACCAAAATCCCTCATCAATTTCATCATCCAAGTATGATTCGTAACTCTGTAATAGAAATGGTGTATATGATAACATACCTTCAAACCTTCCTTAACTTTAACAACAAAAGACTAGAATTTTTGTCAAACATTAGTCTCACATGACTAGTTTTGGATTAGTCAACAACCCTAACTTGAAATAATCATAACTATGTACTTGTAATGAACAAAGATCTGAAAATTATACACAATGTTCTTCGGTGTGTTTTATGCAACTCCTGCAGGTGTCACTACTTGGAAAGTCTCAGAAAAGGAGTTATAGGAAAAATGGCATACCTTGCTGAATTTTGACTTATTCTAGAGAGAAACCTTGTAGAGCGTGCCCCACACAAAATATTTGTTGAATGGATCCGAAAATGTTACACGGAATACTAAATATTGTACTATAATCAACACATTTTATCTTTCTGAATTTAGATCTGTTATGAATAAGTTATGATGTTTTTACCCAAAACACATGTTTTAGACTAGTTTCAGGACTAGCCACAAACCCTATTTTCCACGGAGTGTAACTCCAAAACTAAAATGACCCACAAGTTGATTTTTTTACCACAGATACTTGTATAAGATTCCTCAATGGAATATCAATTTCATAGTTTGAATCATTCTATAAAAAATATGATTGCGAAAATGGTGAGATGACCTGTAAATAACATACCTTAGAAAACATCATAAATTTTTTTTATCCTCCCTTGAATTTCAACCTTCTTTTCTTCACCTTCCATTTGAAATTAGGATTAGATATCCTTTGGTTACCTTAGACACCTATATATATTCAAAATTATCAAGTGTGATCTAAAATGAGAGATCCTTTCCTCTTATTTATACTCTCCAAGTAGCTTCCTTAAAAGCATCTTCTAGGTCACTTTGCNGACCTTTTGGGGCTTCTAGATGACATATGATGGTCGTCCAACTTCGTAAGGCCATAACTCTCAAAACGTGAGGAGTTATGTGACGTTCCACATACCACCAGAAATGGAATGACAAGCACTATCCATATAGGATAGTTTCACTGAAAAATTCATTGACCTCCATCTCATTATTCCACAAATAAGAATGGGTTCTCTAACCATACTTCTAGGATAACTCAATCTGCAAAGCGTCTTCCCATGATGGATTTCACCATAAGGGGACCACTTTTGAGTTCACCCATTTGTACTTATTATCAACCATGAAAATATGATAATGAGTCATCTTTACATAAAAAAAACTTGGGTCCATTACCCAAACCTTTGTGCTACTGGGTTTTTTTCAAGGGTTGGCATCAATGAAAACCAACCTTAATCAACAATATCCCCCTTTGGCATTGATGGAAACACTATGATGCAAAACTGAAATTATGTCATGAAATACTGAAATCATATCACTCATGCTCCCCCTGGAAACATGTCACTGTCCTCTGCATCTGTGTGACCATTTCTCCCCCTGGAACCATGCCTCTGTCCTCTGCATCTGATGAATCTCTCCCCCTTTGTCATCAATGGCAAAGGCATATTTCCATCCAAGGTTGCTCCCCCCGACTGAATTTTCTTCTTTATGGTGCTTCCTCATATACATCTATGACATATAAGATAAGTATTCAAAATCATTCATTTTGGAGTAGAAATAACTCCGAGTATCTGGCGAAGATACTCAAAGGCTTCCTGTGGAAGTGGTTTTGTAAATATCTCTGCCACTTGTTCGTTTGTGCCCACATACTCAACTTTGATGTTCTTTTCTACAATCCATTCCCGTAGAAAGTGATACTTGATTGGAATGTGCTTCGTCTTGGAGTCCATCACCGGGTTCTTTGAGATATTGATGACACTTGTATTATCACAATATATTGGAATGGGCTCATCCTACTCAACCTGTTGTTGGCAGACACACATGATTTTGATATTCAACATGATTGAAAGAGATTACACTTTTCCATAGCTGCCATCACCTCAAATTTGTAAACATGTTTCTTAATTTCAAAATGATTTTTGGATTAAATCTTACCTTATTGAATTCTTTATTACTTGCATTTCCGTTTGTTTTATTTTTAATTCATGACTGTAAGCATGAATTAAACAAAAAAATTGCCTTGGTTTAATAATTTTGTGTCTTAGAAATATATTTTAAAAATCCATCCATATGTAATTGAATTTCAAATCTTATGAAATGGTTGCTTAATTCATTATCATGTTTTTGTTTTAATATGGTCCTTATGAATTCAATGGTTTGATAGTTCATTTTCGAATTGTTTTGATACATGAAGAGCCTTGGTTATATTTTGATATCCTTCTCATGATGGCTCAAAACATTAATGAAGTTATTCATTATCTACATAGGGTTTTGTACTCTATAGTTTTGGCACTCATCGTGAGAGATGGTAAGGAATATAATGAACCCTCTACTTTTTGTTCTCACTATCTGAGTTATGATTACCCACAGGCTATTCTATTTTTCATATTTCCACACTCCATTCAGACTTGTTTCTGTTGCTCGCACGGTTGGAACCTAAAAATATTTCGAGTGATATTTGTTGCATCCTGGTTACAATGGTCATGGCGCTCGTCATTTTCATAGAGTTGAACATATTCCAAGCCTTATTATCCCATGATGCTACTATCACTAAACTAAAAGGGCATGGCTGGGATGTATTTCTCAAAAAATTCGAGGGTTATAATCTTCAGGTAGTAGAATCCTTTGCACCAACCTTTGACAGGTTCAAAGCTAAGATTGGAGACATACAATTAGAAATGACAAAGGATTTTGTCAACAAAGCAACAGGGCTCCCATAAAAGGGTGAGAGATGGTTTAAAAACACCAGGATAGAATAAGTCCCACGGAATTTGTTTATGAGCTCTTATAAAACCAACTGTTGTGTAAAAGGTATTCCTATCACTTTGTTAAAACCTAGATGGCATAGTTTATTGTTAATTCTGAAACAATTTTTTACTTGGGAAGGTCGATATGGACTGGTCTTTATCTACCATATCTGTTTGGTCATGAATTTCATAGGTTTTGATTTAGATATTCCCTTTTACTTATTGATGATTCTCTATAAGATGTCCAAGCATTACAAACAATGGGGTATCAATTCGAGCCTGTTCCACCATGGATTGGTTAAAATCTTGTTGATGTGTCATCTGTCTACCATAGGTGACAGTTGGGAGACCTTTTGATGAGGAATGGATTTTCCCAGGATGATCCTACAAAAAACCCTCGTTTAATTGCAAACCCTAACTCAGATAAGCCAGTGGCTAAAGACCATTTTGGTAATTCAATTAATGGACAATAGTTTACTGATAAAACCCCTCTAGATAAAGGATCGTCGTGTAGGTTTTCACCTGAAAGATTTCCAGAGAAAGTGACTGATGAATTGAAGGGAAATGATCCTCTTGTGTCTTTGGGTGATGCTAGCTTGAACGTTAATGTTAAGTGTGATGCCAAGAAACTTTGTAAAGGAACAAAATGATAGTGCACAGATTTGGGTTTCAAGAAAAAGAAGGTCGGTTGCCTAATATCTAAGAAACTAAGGAACTGAAATGATACTCATCTGAGCTCGATTGATCTGATCGAGATCGATGAGGGTTTGGATCCTGAGATAGAGGATTTTCTAGTTTGGGAAGATCCATAAATTCAGGGTTCCAGGAGGGAGGTTATCATTCATACTGAACCATATGATTTCATGACAAATTTACATCCTGTTGCTTTTTCTTCTTCTTGGGACATTGTCCTTCATAGTGACCCATCTCTCCACAAGAAAATCACCTCACTGTGCTCATGTCTCTCTTCTACCCACTGTTATTGTTGCTCTCTCCTCCCTATGGTGGGGCCCCAAACTTGGGACCCTTCCGACCTCCTCGACTGGTCTTCTTCTTTCCCTTTGACCAAAGAGAAATGTCCTCAACAACCAAAACTGACTGCTTCTGCTGCTTCTATCTAGAAGCTTTGACTACAAGCCTAATATCCTCCTGGATGAAGTCATCCTACATCCTCTCCCATGTAAGAATAACCTCCTTGGCAACAATGCCGCGTACAAATGGACCCCAATATTTGGTGAAGCTATTCATAGCTATCCTCACCAAAGAGTTAGGGTTCACCACCTCTCTGATGGCTCCAAGCTCATCTCTGATCTGGGTGTATCTACCAAAGAATGAAGTAACTGACTCATCCTCGAGCACACGAATGCTCCTCAATCGATCATGAAGAACCAACTTCTGGTTCTCATTAGAGCTCTTGTACAACTTGCATATAGATGCCCAAATCTCATATGCATAAGTCTTCCCAATCAAGTGGGGAATAATATGATCTTTAACTGCATCACAAATGGTCCTCTTTACCTTATTGTTCCTTTTTTTGAACTCTACCACCAAGACTGGGGCAGTAATAGGAATAACGAGAACAACCGCCTCAACTATGTCCCATAGCTCGAGGTCCTCTAAGACAAAGACGATCCTTGCCTTCCAAGGTGACCAGTTGCTAGCCCTGGCTAGCCTGTCCTCCACACGCATCTGAGATATTGACATATCTATCAAACTGCGCTCAGTCTGATGCTCCAAATTCAAAGGAATGTTGCCTCACTCTTGTCAACACAAGTGTGAAAAGAGACAAGTGAAACCACGACCTCACTCCTAGAAATTAGGTGTGAAAAGAGGTCATACACTACAACTTCACTCTTGTCCACGCAGGTATGAAAAGAGGTTGTCCACTAGTGTCAAAAATCAGCCCAACAAATAAGCCCATAATTGTCAACTAGCCGTCAAAAATCTGACCTGAACTGTCCAACTGGCACTGAATGAGAGGTACCTTTAGTTCTGAAGTTTACCCATTGTTTTGGACTAAAACCTTGTTGTCCAAAACAGCCAATAGATCTGATATAAAACCTCACAAAACTGCCCACAAAAGTGCTCCAAAATCAGCAAGTCTAAGCCACCTTTGGCTCTGATACCATGTATATTTTTTGAGGTCCTATGAGGCTGCCACCTAAGGTCTATCCTTGACCTTAGTATGGCTCTAAGTTTCAACTTTGTGGTTGTCTTCTCTTGTTTTTTTAGGAAAATAAACAGTTACCAACCTAAGGTTTTTCCTTGACCTTAGTATGGCTCTAAGTTTCAACTATGTGGCTATCTTCTCTTATTGTTTTAGGACAACAAACAGTCACCAAACTTTCTACTCAATGTTTAATGGTTAAGTGCTCTTTTAAGGTGCCCTTGCAAGTGTTTTCTTTACTCAATGTTAGCACATGAATAATACATTAAAACACATAACACTACCTCTAGATATTTGAACTTTAAAATGTTGATCTACACTTCTAAGCATGCATAAATTTGACACATGTATT
>JASDQU010503027.1:103591-130093 GCA_032191745.1 Picea mariana | reverse complement strand
CGTGTTTATCCCCTGTGTTAGAGGGGGGTCCCAGATAACTTTCACGTAACTGGACTTCTACACTCCCTATCACAGACTCCAATGTTTGAGTTTGAGTGGCCTTGGAGAGTTTCCTCTCCAACCTAATCCAAGGCCCTAGTCCTGAACTAGTTTATGAACCCTACAAACTAAAAAGTCTAATATATTTTAAATTAGCGTTGCTTTTATGGGTTTTTTTACGTCACGGGGAATGAAGGTGAAACTAATGATGTGTAAAGACTCAAAGCAAAAAACGAATAAATAAAATGATGGAAACAAAAACTTTTATGAAATGCAAAAACCAACAACTTTTCACAAAGAAAGACTTATTTTTTCTTTTCAATTTTTCTAAGATTTCATGCAGCAAACATAAAGGAATTTCGCTCGACTACGAGCTACTTATGCGCTAAATGTACTGCCAAAAACTTATGAACAAAAAGACTTCTCCCTAGCTATTGATGCAGAAACACAATCTTCATACAAAGAAGAAAATGAAAAAGAGATATATTTTTTTTTATTTAAGTGCTAAATGAAGCAACAAAGGGAAAATGCCAACAAGAACAAAACCAAGAAAACAAAATAAAATTATGGCTTAAAGCATAGATCACAAGGAACTAGAGCAAAGACACACAATAGTAATCAAGAAAGCACCGACTCCTACGCTTGTCTAAAGACCATAAAACAAAATCTTTCTTTTTTTATCTTTTCTATCAACAATCAACTAAGAAAAAATAGGCTAAGGGTAAGAAGCCCTAACCTACTGACTGTGCAACCCTTGACTCAAACCCCTGAGAGGAACACTTCCCACCACAGGAGGGGATGACTACCCCACCCTGATTTAAAAGAAACCACTCAGGCCTGCTACTATCACTGAAACAGCACGCGTGCAAACGCGTGATGAGCTATAACAGAGCGTGGGTACCCACGGGCTGAATTTGCACAGGCCGCATGTATGTATAAACTCCAAGACCAAACTAAACACAGGCAGCCTAGACCTAGAAGAGGCCTCTGGTATTGATAACTAGGGTCCCTTGAAGGCTTGGATGCTTCTTCCAACAGAAAAGAAAAATAATTGCAAGAAATAAAAAACACAATAAAGCAGACTGAGACAAGACTTCGAACCAGCAAGACTCAGACAAGATCCAGAAAGCCCCCTGAGAATGTATAATTCTGACAGGGAAGAGGAGGACTGCCTCTCAAGCTCTCTGACTCCTACATGCTACTAAAACCTCTACAGCAAGCGTTCGCACACGGGATGTAAGAGATTAGGGCACGGGTCACACACGTGCAGGCCTTCTGCAGGTCGCATGTACCTCTGTGTGTCCCGATAATTACCGTCAAGCAAAGTCAAGGAAAAAATGGTATAAAGAACCAGGTTCCCTGCTAGCTCTGACCTAACAGAAAACAGACAAACAAACAAACAGATAATCTAATCCTTTAAACTACCCAAAAACCTCAACTAAATCCGGAAACCCTAAAGAGTAAATATCCCCAGTGGAGTCGCCAACTCTGTTGTTGGGAAATAATACCTTACGGACTAGCAAACTAGGGTCTGATTTGCATGCAGATTTTGACCTTAAAGAAATGATCTTTTAACCTGCCACCCAAAACTTAAACCCCTCTTTCAAGACACATGCATGGAAATGAACTACTAACCTTTTTACTGATGTTTGGTGTAGATCCTCCATTGCGATTTGCCCGCTTACTTGCACTAATCCTTCCAAAGTTCTCCTGCAATCAAGACAAAACAATACACATGCATGTTATTTCTCTACTCGAGGGTTAGAAATTAAGCATAAATTACACAAATCATAGATAACTGATGCATTGGGACGGGAAAAGTATTCTTTTATTATTTTCAAAATGAATCAACTTACAATCAAAGTCGAGACTGGCCACCACTCCTTGATCCTGATCCTAGGCTCCTCCTCTTCTTTATCCTCCAACTGCTTTGCTTTAATTCTCCTTAAGCTTGAGGAAAGGCTAAAGGGTTGGGACAAATGGATTCGGCAATTGGGCAGAGTTTCTTCGCTATAATTTTCCTCCTCCAAATAGTACCCCTACCCATTTGTTATAGGCTAGAAGGAGCTAGGGTTTTGGATGAACTCTCGGCCATGCATGGCCGGGAGTTTCAGTTAACTAACCCATAGCTTTTTGTCCCGTCGACAACTTTCCTGTTTTTGTGCTTTGTTAGGTAAACGCGGGCTGTAGTAGGCCTGCCAGCATTCCAACGCGTGCAGTAGTAGGCCTGCCAACGTTCCAACGCGTGCAGTAGTAGGCCTGCCAACGTTCCAACGCGTGCAGTAGTGGGTTAGGGCACGTGTACCTTCACCCAAGAAGATTTTCAAAGAGGTTTTTCAGCAGATGTTTTGGCAATGAAGGGATATGAGTTGGCCTGATGCCAGGTAAGCATGTGTGGTGCAATTTAGGGTTATAACATCATCTCATCCCTAATCAATGGTTGAGATCATCTCATATGTATCTCAACTCAAAACCCACTTCACTTAAGTTTCCATAGTTTCCACTTTATGTCTATTAATTCACCCACATTGTGAATTAATTGTCACTTTAGGCTAAAATGAGAAAATTTCACTTTTGACTTAAATATCCTAAGTCAAAGTAAAATTAGACACAAATTACATAGTACAAGGGTAAAAGTCTCCCCCTTTATGCTTAAAGACTCATAAGCACAATGGGATTGTCACCGACTTATACACACCTAGGAGACATGGAAGAAATCTTAAATCCACTCGGTGTGTCCTTGGGGGCAAGTGAGAGTTAAGGTGTTGTCACCTAATCCTCAACTCCTCCATATATGCTAACTCCTAGCAAAGCCAAGGGGGGTAGTCCCTAACAAATATACTAAGGCTTGAACTAAAC
Source organism: Picea mariana (assembly GCA_032191745.1). Lineage (NCBI taxonomy): Eukaryota > Viridiplantae > Streptophyta > Pinopsida > Pinales > Pinaceae > Picea > Picea mariana. Next base: position 127,195 of record JASDQU010503027.1, on the reverse strand, counting down.
TAAGTACAATAAATAAATCTAGGAGTTTATTTTTTCAACAATCAATCATAAATTGATAATGTACAAACCAATTATTCACCATGATATAATCATTAAGCATGTACTTGCATAAAGTATACTTAGACACAGTTGTTAGATGCAAGTGAAATCAAATTGTTTCAAATAAATAACTAAAAAGTAAAGTGAAGCATATGGCTTTGCAAGATGTGTAATATGAGACCAGTACCTTAAAGGTAATCCTAGGCAATGTAGTTCATGTGTTTTATTAGGGTAAATTGATGTTGAGTTAATGAGAATGTTTGGTCTCCTTGGAGGTTATCTCTTTGTTTGGAAAATTGTGGAGAGTTTACTAAAACCCAATGGTCTCACTAGTAAACCCACTCAAAGTGCTAGATGTCCAAAATGGGTGGGAAGTCAGGTCCCGAGAGGGTCCGCCTTACTTCACAGGCCACTTTAAGGCATTTTCCCTTGCATTAAGCTAACTACTTTAGAGATTTCCCTAATTAATCTATCACCACTGACCAAATCAATGTGTATGAACTTACTCCCAGCAAATCGAGACTAGATCACAATTGGAAGGGTCGGGAACTGCACTAAGAGCTGAGGGGAAATGTTTATTTTAAACAGGAAATAAATATTGAAATTGAAATGTTATGCTAATTACTAATCCACACTATGTGCTTGAAATTTAAGAAAAAGGAGAGCATGCGAGAATCCATAATCTGTCCCTACATCATAAACATCTCGCCAAAAAACAACATCAGTGACAGATGTATACGAAGACCAAGTGTAAATTGAAATTGCACAATTATTATACATGTGAATACCAAATATAATACAAAATTGAATATGAACTACTATACATAAAGTATAAAAGAAGAAAGTGAGCATAAATGAAATTTAAATGCGGAGGAAAGGATTAGAGATACATTATAAGGGATGCCCCATGGCATCTCAATAGCATCACTGAAGAAATCCTGAAAAATCGTTTGCTTACGGATAGTTTTGACCTTCTCATTATCCAACTGGCTAAAGTAGAAAACATATGTAACAACCATGTCATGGATGAAATAAGACCTCAAATGTCTAAAAAATCCTTGTCCGGGATGACTCATTGAAGATCCTTTTCCAAGTTTTATCAACTTAGCTCTTTTCTTGGGATCAGACCACCCAAGAAACATGTTCATATTATTATTCAGCCAAACATTGAAGTTTAGAAAACCTTGTAAAGTTTTGATGAATCTCTGCATTGGACTGTCATGGTGGAAACCCAAGCACTGCTCAAAATGATCTAACATTGATAGACCGGAGTTGTTTTCTACTCTTCCATTATCTATTATTGATTCTTCTGACGGATGAGAGACTGGAACTGGGATTGCCAAGACCTTTGCTTCACTGATCGTTTCAGGTTCATCATAACTGTCGAAGATCTTCTCCGAGGATATGGATTCCTCGGGAGGAGGGTGGGGATCTAAATTATCTGGATATTAAATCATTTCAAACTCAAATTCCTTTGTTTCCTCATGACCAGTTAATGACTTGTCTAGAGGCTCTTCCAAAATTTCCAGGTGAAATTCCCTTTCTTGTTCACTGTGAAGATCTGGCTCTATGGGGTCTGAATACTTAATACAAGCTTCTACCTCTGCAAGGCGAGCCTTCATGGCCTTTAACTACTTCACATAGATAAATTTCATGGATTGAATGCCTTCTTTAAACTTTTGATTGGAATCTGGTGAAGCATCATTCTTAACATTTAAATTGATTGTTTTCATATTTGGAGGTTTCTTTTCCTTCCATTTTTCCATAAAAGCATCTATCAACTCATTGTAAGTTCTAACTTGTTTATCCTTAAGTTCTGTAAACCAATCAAGATCATCATCATCAAAATATAAGATAAACAATTTCATTCCCACATCTTCATATAAGGCATTGCAACACCATTTATTATGTTGAAATAATGTAACTACAAAGAGTATTCTAATTATTATTGATGTATTATTCATTAGATCAATCCCATTTTGTGGATTGATCATGTCGGCTATTGTAAATGACCAAATCCCCTTTTGCAGATTGGTCAAAACACAATTGTAATAGGCAGAATAAGAAGTTGGTCCCAAAATATATATTAAAGGTGGTTATAACCACCCATAAGAAGAAGTCGTCCCTACTAGTGAAAAGACACCTCCACACGTATCAAAATTGTATAAATAAGGAGGCTAGTGCCTCATTTATAAACACACTCACTTGTTCATCAAGAACTAATTTCAGAGTTGTAGTTGGAGAAGGAAGAAGAGAGAGAGAGAGAGGCACATTCTTGGGAGAGGACTTTCTATATTTATTTGAGTTATCCCTTGGCATTGTATTGGCTATCTATACTAAGGAAGTTTTGCTAGGATTTCTCCCCCATGAGGGTTTCCTAGGATAAATGATGTGTCTCTTATGATTGTGTATTTCTCAGTGATCCTATTTATGCTATTGTTATCTAGTGAAATGAAAAGAACTCTAATAATAGCTTAAACCTTAACATATTAAAAAAAAGGGAAACCTTCTTAACATGGCATCTAGCATCAATAATATTATTACTTTGAAAACAAGGAAAATTTTTAATTTCTTTTTATGGAATCACATGTGGATAACCACTTATTGCAGAAAAATCAATAGGTTTATAAATATCATCCATTTCTAAACTAGATTTATTAAAGAAAGAAAAAAGGTCTAACAGAAATGGAATGGGACCAAAAAATTAATAAGGATCCTGTTGAGAAGAAATCTTGGCTAGCCTCCTCCAAAAACACCTTCGGGTTCAAGGATGAAGCTAAGCAACCCGTGAGTTCCTCTTTGCAGAATACTTTGTCAAATTGTTTTTTGAAGTGGAGTTGCTAGATGATCAATTTTATTCTAAGCAAACAAGAAGCATCAAACAAAGAAAAAAACAAAAAGGAAAACAAAAGTCGTATTCCGGGAATAAAAATATTTATCCCCGGTAATGGTGCCAAAATGTTGCCACCTTATACACACCTGGGAGACGTGGAATAAATATTCAATCCACTCGGTGTGTCCTTGGGGGAAAGTGAGAGTTAAGGTGCTGCCACCTAATTCTCAACTCCTCTGTCTAGGCTAACTCCTAGCAAATCCAAGGGGGTAGTCCCTAACAAATATACTAAGGATTGAACTAAACTAAGTACAAGAAATAAATCTAGGAGTTTATTCTTTCAACAATCATTCATAAATTGATAATACAAAAACCAATTATTCACCACGGTATAATCATTAAGCATGTACTTGCATAAAGGATACTTATAAATAGTTGTTATATGCAAGTGAAATCAAATTGCTTCAATAAATAACTGAAAAATAAAGTAAAACATATGGCTTTGCAAAATGTGTAATATGAGACTAATGCCTTAAAGGTAATCATGGGTAATGTAGTTTGTGTGTTTTATTAGGGTAAATTGATGTTGATTTAATGAGAGTGTTTGGCCTCCTTGGAGGTTATCTCTTTGTTTGGAAACTTGCAAAGAGTTTACCGAAACCCAATGGTCTCACCAGTAAACCCACTCAAAGTGTTGGATGTCCAAAACAGGTGCGAAGCCAGGTCCCGAGAAGGCCCGCCTTACTTCACAGGTCACTTCAAGGCATTTTCCCGTGTATTAAGCTAACTAATTTAGAGATTTCCCTAATTAATCTATCACCACTGACCAACTCAGTGTGTATGAACTTACTCCTAGCAGATCGAGACTAGCTCACAACTTGAAGGGTCAGGAACCGCATTGAGAGCTAAGGGAAAATGTTTATTTTAAACAAGAAATAAAATACTGAAATTGAAATGTTATGCTAATTACTAATCCGCACTGACCAGGCCTCTTGCGAGGAGCTGAGGGGATGGTTTATTTGCCAAATTGAAAAAATGCATAAAAAGGGAAACTAACTAGCAATTAAAATTCTACTTTGCAAAAAGGAAATATATTCTAGATCGATTTAACTTTATTGTTTATGTGAGATTGTAGTTCTTTGTGATGAATTGAAATATTACTTTTATCTTATCCTTAATTGTGAAAATTGAATCTAAGCTAAAGTTGCAAAAATTGAGACAATCACTGAAAGCATTGTTCCCCTAGGAGGGATGAAGAGTGAGAGCTTGTAGCCCCACTGATTTTATTAAAGAACTTTCACAACTCTTTTATGGGAGTGAATTGTGACCATTCATTAGGGGGGTCACAAGTCTTTACAATGTTTTACAAATGTTTATTGAAGAAAATGAGTGCTCTCGGGGGTCTCGGATGCTCCTAATCCGCCCAAAACGAACATAACTTCCTCTTATCTGTTCACAAACCTGCACAAACATCCATCAAACAGCGATATAAGATTCCCAAAAACACTTTGGAAGTGTCTTTGGTTATTAGTAGGAAAGCCCCAAAATTGACTAAGTAAACTAGCATAAAATGAACAAAAATGAACTAAGAAGAGCAAGCTAAAGAGGTTGTCTCCTTAGGGTCTTTTTATGTTGTTTTAAAACAACAATATAAAGGCACTCTAATTTCTGAATATGAAATTAAAATATCTTTCAAACAACTCAACTTTCAGCCTTTAAAAATTTAGAAGTAAATTACTTGCTAAAAATGATGTTTCTTGAGCTAGATCTAGTTTAAGATGATAAATTGAAACATGAACTCTATATCTAACCTTTAATTCCACTTACTAACTTAGATAAGAAGGATTTTGAAATCTGATATATATCTAAGATAAAATAAGCAACTAGTAACCCAAAAGATATAAAGAAAAATTTGAGATAAGGGAGAAAGAATGCCGAACGGAAGCCAACTTTGGGCTATGGAGTCTCTTTGATGTATTGAAGAGGGAATTCTTCTGATTAGATGGAATTTAAAGTCATAGAAGCTCAACCTAGAGTCTTCCACTCTAGAGGTCCTACAAACTTAAGACAAATCTTACAAGAAACTGTTAAAAGTAGATGCATCTACTTTTTACACATTCAATCTAGAAAACACGAATTCAAGCAAGAATGGCATGAAATCATAGATTAAATATGCTAAATAAGATATAGTAATGCAAGCAAGCTTCACTAATCTCTTATTAAAGGTCAATAATAGATATAATTGCAAAAGAAGAAGTTTACCATAGTCTCAACACATCCACAAAGAAGAATGACATCCACACATTGGCACAAGACACCAAGATTGACCTCCAAAGTCTTCAAGTTTTATTCCAACAGCCTGAGAGCATATTACAATAGCATAACTTTACATAATCCAATCTGATTACAAAAGGAGCACTAGCTCCAATATATAGCAAGAGGGAAGAGTTTCCAAGAGGAGGAGGGCGCACCACTTGTAAGAAACAAAACTGTCAAGTGTAAAATCGAATTCCACTTGCAAAGGAGAGTGGAGGGAAGAGGCGACACCTCGCTCAAGGGAGCCACCTTACTCAACCATCCATCCAATCTTCACATGTGCAAAAAGGAGGTGTGCACCACTTGTCTCAAGAGAGGTGTGACTCACTTGGGAGAAGATTCCCTTCACTCATGGCTTTCCACCTTACCCCAAGTATCTCGCCCTTCACCCTTAATCGTCTCACTTTTGTCTCCTAGTCAATGGGTGATTGGAAAACATGTCCCTGACAAGTTTCCAAAAAAACAGTATTGCTGACTTTTATTGATTTTTTATGTCTTTTTTGGGTTTTTTTGAGCAAATTTCATTTTTAAGTGATTAAAATCACTAATTTTGCTCAACCAAGTGAGTACTTAGGTAATATGGGTTCTCTAGGTTAAACAATGAGCACCCCCAAGGCATATGAAGTACCCTAGTACCACTTTTTAATATATCTTTATTTTTTAATTAAAAATTGTCGAATTGCGACAAATTTTTAATTAACTGAAAACATTAAAAATTCCTAAGGGGGACTTAGCACATTTCCATAAGAATCTAGGAGTATGTTTAGCATGGTAATATAAATTAGACACTAGGCTTAGATCCATGCTAAAGCCTAACCATGGGCATATACTCCGGCTCTATAGGGATTGAGTGAAAAAACTCATAAATTATAAATTGCCTGAACGGAAAAATATAATAAATAAGTGAAAAAACACTCCAGAGTATAACTCATGCTTAGGACTAAGGTGGCTAATACCTTTTACAAGTTCAGCATGCAACATATCTTATTTAAATTTTTTATGGAAATGTGAAAAAGATTGGTCTTTATGACCGGCTGAACTTCTGAACTCTAAATTTTGAACATGAAAATGTTCAACCTTTGGTGGCTCACTGGAAGTCCATCCTAGTGCAACTTGGTGGATAACAAGGACCACTTTCCAAGGTACCCAAATCCCAACGAAGCGCAACTTCCCTAGGGGAGTGAGACATTTTGAATTAATGGCTAGGTGAGAGGGTGAAGTAAAGGTTGGGAAAATGTTAGGATAGCTTAGGAATAGGTTTGGGTAAGTTCTCCCACTCTTTCTCTAAATAATTTGTTCATATTACAAAAAATTGACAATTTTGACTTTGTCAATTCCGACAATTAAATTGTTGTCTTAGACTGACTTAGACTCCTCATGGACAAACACCTAGAAAAACTTGTCCAATTGAGCTAAAACTTGGTCCAAGGGTGTAGGGGGTCTCATTCCATTTCTTTTGAGAAAAAATACCCCTATCAAAATCCCAAGGACCTAGTTTTTACAATTTTTATCAAAAATTAATTAAAATTACCATTAACTAGGTAATTTTAAAAAATAAAAATAAAAACCATAGACTCCATTGAATTCTGCAAGACTCTAGGATATGTCTAGCATGGTCATTACAATATTCCTAGAGAGTATCTACCATAGGGCTCAACCATTAGAACGCCTTTCACCACTTTGGAGAATTATTGTGGGAGTGAAAAACTCAAGGGAAATTAATAAGGCTGGTTAGGCTAGATTAATAACCCAAGAAACAAAAGCACTCGATGAAAGGAACTCTTTTAATGATGAAGTCCTATGAAACTTATCTAAAATATGATCCATGCAGATCCATTACATTATTATCCCACACAAGGGAGAGAAAATTCCAATTACAAAAACACATGCTAAAGGCCAAAACTACCTTGTAGAACCAACAAGTCGTTAACTCGGTAGCACCATCAGGTACATATCATCATGGCACATGGAGTTTACCCCCTAGTTGAAATAGGTCCACATGGGGATGTGTGTTTGATATTCACTTGGGAATGAGAGCATACGAGAATCCAGACTCTACAAAACAAAGTTCTCACCAATACCCAACATAAATAAATGTATAGACAAATAAATAAATGAAATGCTATAAACAATAATCACATAAATGAAATTACTATTGTACAACATTTACAAAAATGAAACTATGATACAATGAATAATCTAAGTAACATAATGAAATGAAATAATACAAAACTTAAAATGAAAGAGAAGGGTTAGAGATACATTACAAAGGGTGTCCCTTTGGACATGAAGTTGCCATGTGAAGAAACACTTCAATGGGGAGTCCTCTAACTTGCATGTTTGACTTTATGTCATCCCACTAGATGATAAGATTTGCTAGAAGACTGATACACTTTATTCTGATTTTTGTTGCTTTCATGTGAATCCCTGCTTCTAACCTTATCCACTTGGGATAATCCTCCTTAAAAAATTTCTGATGATTTTGCATAGGTCCCAAGTGAAAAGTTTTCAAACTCAATTTTTCCATAAAAAACTTGACATACATGTTCATAGGGATGATATACTTCACATTATCATTACTAACCTTATCATCCTTATGATTTTCTATCAAATTTGCATTAAATATCCTATCTTTGATTTTCCCAATTTTTGAAAAATAAAGAGGATGAGGCCCAAGAATTCCATCTGATTTCTTCTAACATCTAACTGATTCCTTTTATGACTAGTTAGATGATGACACATTTTCAACTGAAATATCCAACTCTGAATTAAATTCTGAAGGAGTTTTTGTTGTCCTTATACACACTTGCAAATGTGAGCTAAGTCTGGCTCACTTAGTGTTTCGTTGGAGGCACAATGCCTAGGTTCACAGCCCACGCTGTCACTTTGACCTGAACCTCTTTCGTCTAGGCTCACTCTTAGGGAAGCCAAGGGGGGTTAGTCCCTAGTTTCTAGATTAGTTTTAGAGTTAAGTTCTAGGAGTTAGTTTTAATTATTTACAAGGTTTGGGGGATTCTAATCCTAAGATGCATAAGCAACAATGCAAGGTGCACGTGTTAGCATGTAAAGCAAGCCTTTTCCTAGGGAAACTAAGACTAGTGACTAAAGATTGGGCTTGGGGTCAACTAAGTTAAGGGGTTATTTGTTACAAATAGATTACAAAATTGTTTACAAAATAATAACTTGATCAAAAATATATTAGATACAAGATTTACAATTTAAAGAATGCTAAAATACAACAAGTAAGCTAACCACTTCAATTATTTTGTGTTTGTGCAGGATATAAAAGATTAAAGCATCATATAACATTACCATCAAAGAATCAAGATCATCATCATCAATACATCAAAAGAAGATTTATAAATTTAAGCACAAGTATCAAGGATGAAGATTAACCACTCTTAATTATTAAACCCACAAGTATTTAGAAATATAGATCCAAGGTTGAGTTGTCAAGATTTTTTAAGGTTATCAAAATTTATTAATCTTTCACCAAAGCCTCCTCCCCCTATTGCCAAATAATTGTCGGATGCTCAATAAGAGTTGCCACCCTAGCTTCGCAGGTCATCCCTAAGACAAGAGTACTTCCCAGAGAGGACACATCATGTGTGCCATGAGACAGTCCCCTACCTACACCCACCGTTGTTTTCCTCAAGTCCCATTTTAGATGGTGAAGATGGTGGTCTTAGGTACCCTAAAGAGTCTATTGTGTTTTAAGAGTTTTATGATATTTTTTAATGGTGATTTTGTGACTTGGCCGAAACTCACTTCATCCTTAAATATGTGTTGATTAAGTTAAGGAATTAAGAGCATTAACACATGCATATGTCACTTGATTGCACAATTATATAGCTTGAAAAAATAACAAGGGAAAGAACAACTTGCCAACCAATAGAAGATAAACACTCACACTTATATCATATTCAAGAGTAATGAATGTAAAAAAGAAAAATATTTAGGTGTTGCCTACTTATCAACTTAGAAATAAAGTGACTTCAAGCATATGGCATCAAAATATCTATGCATTAAAGAGAAACACCATCTACTTATGAAGTATCAATGATTATAGATCTAAGCATGGAACATAAAGATAAACATTTAGTGAAATAAACATGCATAAGATCTAGTTAAGTTGATTTAGATGCCCAATAGGTTTAAGCTAGAGAATTATTTAGTGTATTAGATCTAGATCTAGGATATTATAAATTTAAAGCACTTAGATATTTAACCACATGTTAAAACCCTAACCTAACCTTTTGGGATATTCCTCTTTGTTGGCATCAATTATATAATTATTATTTTTATATATAATGACCTATCTAAGCTACCTACACAGGGTCTATGAAATTTTATTACTCTACATGAGCATTTCCCTAAATGACAGTTGTAAATCGTCGCATTTTACTTATCGTTTATTCATTCTTCATTTTCATGACTGAAAGCATGAAAACTTGCAACTATCATTACCATTTTGTTTTAAAATTTCATTGAAGGAAAATGGTTTATTTAATATGGAGTTCGATTCTTTGCCAAGAAGGTATCACCCTGTTTTGTTTTTGACCCTGTCAACTCATAATCATGCCTAAGAGATTGATAGTCTTAACAAACAAAAGACCCCACCATTTCATATTGTTTGTATTGGTTGTGGTTTGATCTTTGATCACATTTCTTTTAAAAAACTTTTGATTATTCGTTTACCCAACTTTGTAATCAAAGTATGATGCGCACACTTATGTTTTCTGAGTACTTTGGTCCTAGCATGTACTCAATACCAAGGTGGCATACGATGTACAGTTTTCCATTACTTCTTGGGATGGTCTTGGGCTTCACAAAACTCTTCACATGCGTTTTGATTAAACACCCTTCCCATCGTTTGAGTCATTACAGCGTGTATTGTTAGGCTCGGGGCTATGGCTCTTTTTTGTTTTTTCAAACACTACCTGTATGCTATGCGTTGATTACCCTTCTATCTAGTATGGCTTTGGTGGTAAGGGTTGAACCGAATGGTATCCAAACCCTGCTCTCATATGATAATGCTAGGGAGGATTTGGAAAGGAATGTTTGGCATATTTTCATCAAAACGTTTCAGGGTTTTAATCTTCAGGTTGCCCAAGAGTTCGGCTTAACCTTTGATGGTTGTAGGGAAAAAGTCAGTGATGTGCAATTGGAAGTAACTGAAGAGTTCCTGAGTCAAGCCATGATATTTCCAGTGGTTGGTCAGAAATGGTTCAAAAAGGTGAAAGTGGAGGAAGTCCCTTGGACTTTATTGTTTACCTCACAAAAAATAACCAACTCTGATAGAGGTATGCCAATTTCATTCTTGAAAACTAGGTGTCATGATTTACTTGTTGTAGTGAAGCAATTCATCACATGTGAGGGATGATTCAAACTTGTTTTCCTATATCATTTACGCCTACTTATGAGTTTTATTGATTTTTCGTTGAATATGCCTTATTACCTACTCAGAAGTCTATATAAAATGGGGAAAATATTTAAGAAACAAAGGTCAGATTCAAGTCTTTTTCATCATGGCCTGATTAAAATCATCCTCTTGCATCAGTTAGAGTCACAAAATGACTGTTGGGATTCATTCATTATATGAAATGGTTTCGGTAACCCTAAATTGGGAGAAGTAGATAAGCCAGTCGTTGAGGAAACCCTTGTGAACCTGAAGGCCTCTCTTCCACCTCTCCAGGCTTGTGATTTTTCCCCTAATAGTGAACCCTCGAGCTACCCTAAGGTCATTCAATAGGACCATCAACTGTTTACACATCCAAAGGATTGTATTAAAACTGTGAAGAAACCTACAGGAAAGAAGTTAAAAGGTAGTGTTGATGTCAATTTCAAAAACAAAAGAGTTGGTCGGTTAATTTCTCGAAGTCTTCAAAATAAAAAAAAATATCGTGCAGACCCGATCAGCATGATTGAATTAAACAAAAGCTCAGACTCAAAAATTGACAAATTCCTTGTTGAAAAAGACCCTGTGTCATTCGAGCTATACCCTAACCAACCCTATACCTATGTCGATAATTTGCTTCCTTGTTTGAAAGATAACCTAGCGTTTCCTGGTATCCATCTCTGCAATAAATATGCTATCCATATGGAGGGTTCTTCGATCCATAATCTTGTTCGTTCTAATGCAAATGCCTCACAGTCACAATGTGATGTATGCCTATCGTGGATCAACAGATACTATACCAATGTCCCGTTTCTATAGTCACGGTTCAATTTTTTAGGAGACCAAGTTGATATGTTTACAAACGAAAACAGCAGGCTTGAATCCATCATCCAAGGGAAGGAGAAGCATTTGAAAACCACAGGTCATGTGATTTTCAAAAATGTAGAGGAAGCTACAGCTATCGTTAACTCCAAAGTTTCTTGATACGATTTGGTTTTATGATTAGAGGTATGATTTTGTTAGCATGATTATTGTCATTCTTAAGTTAGGATATTTGGTTTGATTGAATAAACTATTTTTATCATTAAGATTAGCATGTTTTATTTATTTAATAAAATGAGATTGCATTTGCTATTATAACTAGCTACAGAATCGCAAGATTCTGTAGCCAGTTAAGAAAATTCGAATTGTTTAATTTGATGACAGAAAACATATCTGAGATCTTCCTATTTTGTTTTGTTTTCAGGATAATTAAGGAGCCCATGATTTCAAATATTATATGAGGCACTTTTGAGATCTCCCAGCCATATCTATTATGTATTTTGAATAAACAGAATTAGACTGTTGGTAGTTTTCTGATATCTAGTGAAATCAAGGTGGTTGCATCCCCCTTTATTTTTGAAACCAATTTGATCTTATGAATAGGAAAAAGTTATGTTTCCTAAAACCTATATAAACATATCATTTTGTGAACATTGCATCATCTCAGCCTGGGGAAAGAGTATGGGTGTTTTATCACAAACTTGAATGGAACAGAATGCACGTTACAGCTTCATCTTTTTTGTATGATGTTTTGATTCAAGTTATGTTTATTTCGATTTGATAATAGATGGTGATTGCTTTCATCATAATGATTCATTGCAAGTTGATATGATTCATTTTTATAGGTTATCCATATCTTATGTTTCAGATACAATACACAGTGATCATCTATCCAATTTAAATTAAGAGATTCATCTCCAATTTCTGTTGAATGTTTACATGCAAGTTCTTACAAGAAGATTTATCTCGTTGTAGTTGCTTGCAAATCATAAAGACCACTGTAACTATATCCATTGTATGTTCTATTATCATAACTCAGTTCTAGAATATTTGTTTCACATTTGTTCAGAACAATCCTAAGATCTATTGCAGGTTTACTTCCCGGATAAGGTGGTTGGATATTTTCTATCGAACAGGCATTGGATGCATTAATAGGTTAGTCTATTATATTATTTCATTTGCTTGTTTATTTTAGAAGTTTAATATATATGGTATGATTTCAATTATCTATAATTCTCTGTTCGATTAAGTAGTTTAATATTTGATTTTCATGAATGTATACATCCAAGAAAACAAACCAAAAAAAAAAGTAAATAGTATTTCTGCTTTCTTTATTACTGTTGTTAAAGGAATCAATTTACATTCGATTTTTATGAGTTTAGATTAAAACTCGTGATTTGTATAGATTGTATATTAAATTATTATACATATATTATTTAAATAAACTGTACACACACACACACACACACACACACACACACACACACACACATATATATATATTTATATTTAAATGTACATATATATTTTAGTGATTGTTATTTATTAAGTTATTGTATTTCCTTTAGTTATTTTTTCGCTTTCTTTAGAACTTAGATCGGCCAACGGAGCCGCTAAACTCGTCAGAGTAAATTAATCCAAATGGCTTTGGTTAATTAGACAACCCTGGACTGGATTCACTCTTCCAGTTGACGAGAGGTCAATTTCACCCGTCAACAAATGATGCTAAAAGGAGGGCCTGAAAACTATTAATGGCACGAGGAGGTCGCAAGACTCCTCCCCAACCTACCCGCTCACCTATAGTAACTAGAATTCATTTAGATGACAACATTGTCCCTCAAATAGAAACCACATCAAACGACAATCCTCAGATCACCGTTGAACCAGTAACGCCAAACCCCCCAGGGGGCGACATACAAGAAATTGTTCGTTAATCCCTCATAATAACGCATAGTGCCTTGGCCCATATCAGAAAACCAAGTCAACCTTTGAAGCAACCATTATACTTCTCTGATATCAGGGAACAACTTGGAGGTACTGACCTTACCTTAAATCCTATGGATCCAGATCATATTCTCACTCCTACAGTAGGAGGATCCGGTATTCCACCATCACCACCCCATTCATCTCCTTCTTCTTCTAGAGAAGAATCCTTAGACGAAAGAAACTCCTCATCTCAGCCTTCGACACCACCCACACCTATGGCCAATCCGAACAATCCTACCAGACCCTGTCTTGACCAAGATGCAGTGGCCATACCTAGGCCCCAACATCCTTTACCTAAACACCTGAAGAAATGGCTCCCTAAATTTGACCTAGACTCTAAGTAGATTGTTGAAGATCATATCAAAAACTTTATGCTAGCCATTAGGCTCCGTAGCGTCTAACATGAAGATGTAGTATGTAGGATTTTTCCCTACACCTTTGAAGGCAATGCCTCTACCTGGTACTTTTCCCAACAACCCCACATCATCATGTCATGAGAGAAATTCGAGTCCTGTTTCAATGAGAAATTCGGAGACGATAAGTCTCCTAAAGTTCTAGTCATGGAACTCTCTAGTTTAAAGATGAACCCCAAAGAAAAGATAAAATACTTTAATCAAAGGTTCCTGACATTAAAGAACTGAATCCCCACGGATTCAATGTCTACTGAAAATCTTATCGTCGCATACTACATGAAAGCTTTACATCAAAACATAGCCATTTGGGTGAAAAGGTCCAAGAAATCCACATTGTTAGAAGATTTTGAAGAGGTGAGTCAAATCGAGAAAGATATTCTTAGCCTAAAAGACAATACTTGTAATGAGGTAGAGACTAGTTCATCCTCCAAGAAGAAAATCGAAATCCTTCCAAGACCCCCCCAAAACAAAACTCAACCAGATAGTTCGGATCTAGAAAACTTATAGAATTTCATTCAGAAGTTGTCTAATCAAGTTATAGATTTGAAAAGGTCGGTTGAAGAAGCTTCTTCAAGCAAAGGGCCTTACAAACCCCCTTTTAGGAAGCCTTTTCCCACAAACTGGCCTAACTCAAATTCTGAAAGCCTAAATCTAGAAAGCTTACAATTTGCTATTCAAACGATTCTAGAAGCACATGACAACTTGATTCCTCCTGAGATTCTTGAAGAAGTAGCTGAATAAGAGATAGTAGAAGAAGATGAATCCTCCCCAAAGATTTTCAGACATTTTTTCCGATAGCATTTTTCAAGCTAATTTTGAAACAGTGCATCCTTACAATACCAGGAGCAAGACATCAAATAAGTCTTCTTCTGAAATTGTAACTAATGTACCTCCAAAACAGTCTAAATCAATTCAGACTAAATAGAATTCAGCAAACCCAAGTTTAGATTATGATTTGATTTAGGATCTAAAAAAACTTAGGGATAGCATTTATGTTTACGAATTATTAAAATTCTCTTTTCTTCTGCAAAAGATGTTGCAGAATATTACAGAAAATAGCAAAAACGGAAATCCGAACAACAACAAGGTTGTTGAAAACAACCCAAAAAGTCCTCAAAAGGTCTCCGCCAAAACGACGTCAGAGCCTTCTGATAAAAGAGACCTTGCTGTAAAAAGTGTAACAAATGTAGATAAACTAGTTTCAGGGGCTACGATTAAAAAACAACAAACTTCTACTATTAATACTCGCAAAAATGTCCCTCCCTTTTTGTTGGCTTTTGAAATTTTCAATAGGAATGTACATAACTGTATGGTAGATTCAGGTGCATCATCTAACATAATTCCTTGGTCGGTGTGTCAAAAAATTGATGCCGAAGTTCAACCGTCCAGCCTGAAAATTATTCAGCTTGATCGAACTAGTGTTAAAGTGAGGTGAATTAAAAAATGTGCTTATCAGATTATCGTCTAATCCTAAAGTCCATCAGGTGATTGATATCATTGTTGTAGATATCCCAGAAGTTTATGGTTTGTTTTTAAGTAGAGATTGGTCTGAACAACTACATGTATATTTTGCAACGGATTGGTCTCACTTATGGCTGCCTGAAAATGGGAAGCCTAACAGAATCAAGGTAAATCATGAGCATTATCTTAAGTTCACGGTAACCGATTTAAATGATCCTAATGAACCATTCACTGCTTCTACAAATTCACCTAAAATACAAGGGATGGACACTTTTTTTGGTAATTTCATGGCTGAAACTTCTACCATTACTGACCCAGAACAACAATCCAAAATTATGACATGCACACAGTCGACAACCTTCTCTCAGTGGCCACATGCACCTGAAAAAAATCAAATATGGTCTCTATACTTCAATGGTTTAAAATCTAAGGAAGGAGTTGGTGCAGGGTGCATGCTCATTGCTCCAGTAGGTAACAAGACTTTGATTTCTTTCCAGTTAGAATTCCAATGTATAAACAACACGGCTGAATATGAGGCACTCCTGCAAGGTCTCAGAAAAGCACTAGATTTAAACATTCAGAATTTGACTATTTTTGGTGATTTAGAAATAGTGGTTAGACAGGTAAAACATTATATCCACTGTTTATCTCCACACCTTAAAAGCTATCAAACTAAGGTATGGAATTTGATGAACAAGTTTTATGTGTTTGATATAAATTCTTTTCCTAGATTGAATAATTCTGAGGCTTATTTGTTAGCTAACATCGCTTCAAAAAAATTTCCTACAGAAGGCCTATCTCCAAATTCATTTTTCGTCGAATTGTTGTTCAGACCATCCATCCCAGACAACATCACAAATTGGAGAGTCTTTGATGATGATCAACAGATCATCAGTTTTCTGCACATGGAAGAGACTTTCCAGGTCGCAGTGATTGATGAAGGTACTCACAACAAAAACCTTCGCGATTTTATGGTAATACCAGATCCAAGATCCCCGGAGTCTGCATCGAACATGGTAAACTCTATCCCAAAATCTGTGGTTAGATTAGAAAAAAATTATGATCTTCATGATAAGTTCAAAAAATCAGTGAATTGTAAAATGAATAGTTCTTCCTTGACACATGAAAAAGTAAATTTGGGAACTAAAGACAACCCATAGTGCATCAATTTTGGGTTGGGGTGTTCTGAGAAAGAAAAGGTAGCATTTATTAAGTTGTTTAAGGAATTCAAAGATGTCTTTTCCTGGACATACGATGACCTAAAAACCTTTGATCCTAACATCATACAACACATTATTCCCATGAAACCCCAGACCCAACCTTTTCAACAGAATTTAAGAAAGATGCACCCAAAACGCGAACCAACAGTCAAGAAGGAATTAAACAAACTCCTGAATGCTAAAATAATCTTCCCAGTAAGGCATACATAGTGGGTCTCTAATCTCGTCCCTATGAGGAAGAAGAGTGATGAAATCCAACTGTGTCGATTTCCAAAATCTTAACCGAGCGTCTAATAAAGACAACTATCTTGTCCCTCCCATGGAGCAAATCCTTCAACAAGTATCTGGTTCTGAAAGATTATCCTTATTGGATGGTTTTTCAGGGTATAACCAAGTCCTTATGTCTCCCCCAGACCATATCAAAACTACTTTTTGTACCCGATGGGGCACCTACGCTTATAGAAATATGCCCTTTGGGCTCATAAATGTCGATGCCACTTTTCAGAGAGCGATGGATATTTCTTTCCATGGCTTAATCAATCAATCTCTAGTAGTTTACCTAGATGACATCACTGTCTTCTCAAAAAATAAAGGAGATCATCTAGCTCATTTAAGATCTGTTCTACAACAATGTCGTAAGTACGACATTTCTTTAAATCCTAAAAAAATTGTCTTCGCAGTAGAACAAGGTAAGCTCCTTGGATTCATTGTATCAAATGAAGGGATGATTATCAACCCTGAAAAGACCCAAGTTATTTCGAAACTATCCCCTCCCTCGTCAAAAAATTCCATGCAATCTTTCTTAGGACAAATAAACTTTGTTAGGAGATTCGTCCCTAGCTTTTCAGAAATGGTGAGACCATTACAAAACTTAATAAAAAAGGATGTACAGTACCATTGGGGACCTTTAAAAAGTCAATCTTTTGATTCAATAAAAAAGGCTATAATATATGCTCCTTCTCTAATGAGCCTTGATTTTTTGCAAGACTTCACCCTCTACACGTTTGCCTCTGACCGGTCTTATGCTGCTGTCTTAACTCAAAAGAATGATGAAAAAAATGAAGTCCTAATTGCCTTTATGAGCTCATCCTTCAAGGGAGAAGAATTTAATTACCCAACAGTAGATCAACAAGCTTATGCTATTTTTAAAGAAGTAAAACACTTTCGATCTTATCTGTTGAAATCTAGGACGAAAATCTTTGTCCCTTACCCTGCTGTCAGAAATTTGTTAGTACATAAAGAACTAAGCGAAAAAAGGAAAAACTGGGTCACATGCTTACAAGAATATGACATAGAAATCACCCCAGCACAAATTCTTAGAGGCCAAGGTTTACGCAAGTTGGTTGTTGATTCGGCTATAGGATAGAAAAATGAAACTGACATGTTAATTCTAGATTAGCACAATCAAAATCAAATCTGTTGTGCACAAAACCTTACTAGTCCCTGGTACGAAGAGATTAAATTTTGTCTTATACATGGATCATCTCCTCGTCACCTTGATCCCCAAAAAAGGAGAGCACTAAGATTAAAATATACTTTTTTTCAGCTGATTAATGGTATTTTGTTTCACCAAAATTTTGATGGAATACTTATGCGATGTCTTGAAAAAGATGAAGTAGAAAAAGTCTTATTGGAGTTACATGCAGGGGAAGCTAGTGGGCATTTTGGTGGATACACCACTGCCCACAAAGTATTAATAGCAGGTTATTACTGGCCTAACCTTTTCAAAGACGCTCATGCCTTATGCCACAAGTGTGTAATTTGTCAAAAGGCATCTAGACAAATACATAAACCAACATTCCCACTGCAACTAGTTTTGGTAGACTCCCCTTTTCAACAATGGGGCCTGGATATTATAGGACCAATCAATCCAGCATCCTCGCAACAACATAAATACATCATAACAGCCACAGATTATTTCACCAGGTGGTCCAAGGCTGCCCCATTAAAAGTTGTAAATACCAACCATGTAATATCCTTCCTGAATTCAAATATCATCACTCGTTTTGGTATTCCTGAATGCCTAGTATTTGACAATGCTTCCTATTTTTCGTCTCTTGAAATGAGTAATTTCTCTCTAGAAAAAGGAATAAAATTAAAGTACTCTGCCAGCTATTACCCCCAAGGCAATGGTTTGGTGGAGTCAACTAATAAAAACCTGATCAAAATCATCAAGAGAACGGTCTCTGAAAACCATAAAAACTGGCATAACACACTATTGAACGTGATCTGGGCTGACAGGGTAACTCCTAAAACTGTTGTTGGTAATCCCCCTTTTTTCTCGTTTACGGCAGGGAAGTGATTCTTCCACCACATGTCCTTCTTCCATATCTGTAATTATCGCAGAAAGTTTAGGAAGAAGATTGTCCTCCCTTGGAGAGTCGAATTAACGCTTTGTTAAAGTTAGAGGAAGTAAGGGCTCAAGCAAAACGAAAATTGGATCAACATCAACTCATTGCTAAAAATTGGTTTGATTCCAATTCTGCCTCTAACAGAAATTTTGAGGTAGGTGACCTTGTCCTAAAGTGGGACAAACCTCATGAGGGAAAAGGAGAGCATACTAAGTTTTGAACTTGTGGTTGGAACCATTTTTAATTTCCGAGAAACTAGGTCCCAGTTCCTTTCGCTTGCAGAATTTAGAGTGACAGCCAGACACCTTCCCGATGAATGGCCAAGCTCTCAAAAAGTACTTCACCTGATGATGCTCCCATACACCCTTTGTAAATACTTTCTATTTTGTTTTACTTGCTATTTGTTTTTCTTTTCTGGTTTGTTTTGGTTTTCATTTTTTATTATCATTCTTTCTTTTTGAAACACACATGCCTGCACCACGGGCTAGCTCAGACAAAGAAAACAGAAAAAATTCCCCTCGAAAATGACTGTTGAAAGTTATCAAAACATCAATTGTTGTATTTCTCTGAAATTGTATCCTTGTTAAAAATGACTTTTTGTTTGAAAAGCATTTTCTTGGTTTCAATATGCAATTGAAAGTATTCATGACCATCTATAAAAATCCTTTTTACATTGTCCCTGTTCTTTAAGAGAACAACTCAACGATGTCTCCCTGTTCTTGAAAGTTGGTTTTATTAATAAACTATTTCTAGATCTTGATTAAGGATAGCTTGAAAAAATTTCAAGGTCTATGACATATAAGGATGTGTTAAAAAACTGGAATTTTTAGCATCACCCTGCTCTATTGAATATCTTTAAAACTATAATATAAACTTTTATAGCGTTGTGGGAAGTGCTTGTAAACCCACCGGGACACTGAACAGGTCTGCTGGCAGCGGGTGAATTCATGCATGATGCCAAAATAAATTCGTCGGGGTACTGAACAGGCTTGCTGGCAGCGAAGCAATGTCAGGTAAAAGAAAATTCTCAGATATGCATTCTATTTTGGCCTTTAACGTCCTTTGTTCTGATCTAAAATTTCTTGACAGGATACAGACATCAGAGTGGGTTAATTGACATCCATGTCGAGGCTATGGATGCTTGCTAGAAGCAGCGGCCCTGTCAATAGTATTGAAGATTTTAACTTAACATCTTGGCTCTCTTTTGCCAAGATTGTCACTAGTTTTCGTTTCTTTAAAAATAAAAGTTTTCTAAAAATGGACCGCGTTATGATTATTTGAGATGTTCAAACAGCTTTTCGATTGTCTTCCATTCGAATTTTTTCAGATTATTCTAACATGAACTCGTTCATGTGACAGAGATAAATTCTTCTCCTAGCACGTCACCATTGTTGGCAGCAATTATATAATTATTATTTTTATATATAATGACCTATCTAAGCTGCCTACACAAGGTCTATGAAATTTTATTACTCTACATGAGTATTTCCCTAAACGACAGTTATAAATCGTTTCATTTTACCTATCGTCTATTCATGCTTCATTTTCATGACTGAAAGCATGAAAAATTGCAACTATCGTTACCATTTTGTTTTAAAATTTCATTGAAGGAAAATGGTTTATTTAATACGGAGTTCGATTCTTTGTTAGGAAGGTATCACCCTTATTTGTTTTTGACCCTATCAACTCATAAGCATGCCTAAGAGATTGACAGTCTTAAAAAATGAAATACCCCACCATTCGATATTGTTTTTATTGGTTGTGGTTTGATCTTTGATTACATTTATTTTACAAAACTTTTGATTATTCATTTACCCAACTTTGTAATCAAAGTATGATGCGCGCACTTATGTTTTCTGAGTACTCTGGTCCTAGAATGTACTCAATACCAAGGTGGCATACGATGTACAGGTTTCCATTACTTCTTATTATGGTCTCGGGCTTCACAAAACTCTTCACATGCATTTTGATTAAACAACCTTCCCATCGTTTGAGTCATTACAACGTGTATTGTTAGGCTCGGGGCTATGGCACTTTTTCGTTTTTGCAAACCCTACTTGTATGTTGTGCGTTGATTACCCTTCCATCTAGTATGGCTCCGGTGGTAAGGGTTGAACCAAACGGTATCCAAACCCTACTCTCATATGATAATGCTAGGGAGGATTTGGAAAGGAATGGTTGGCATATTTTCATCAAAAAGTTTCAGGTTTTTAATCTTCAGATCACCCAAGAGTTCACCTTAACCTTTGATGGTTGTAGGGAAAAATTCGGTGATGTGCAATTGGAAGTAATTGAAGAGTTCCTGAGTCAAGCCACAGGATTGCCAGCAGTTGGTCAGAAATGGTTCAAAAACACGAAAGTGGAGGAAGTACCTTGGACTTTACTGTTTACCATACAAAAAATAACCAGTTGTGATAGAGGTATGCCAATTTCGTTCTTGAAAACTAGGTGGCATGATTTACTTGTTGTAGTGAAGCAATTCATCACATGTGAAGGATGATTCAGACTTGTTTTCCTATATCATTTACACCTTCTTATGAGTTTTATTGGTTTTTCGTTGAATATGCCTTATTACCTACTCAAAAGTCTATATAAAATGGGGAAAAGATTTAACAAACAGAGGTCAGATTCAAGTCTTTTTCATCGTGGCCTAATTAAAATCATCCTCATGCATCAATTAGAGTCACAAAATGACTGTTGGAAATTGTTCATTACGTGAAATGGTTTTGGTAACCCTGAATTGGGAGAAGTAGATAAGCCAGTCGTTGAGGAAACCCTTGTGAACCCGATAGCCTCTCTTCCACCTCTCCAGGCTTGTGATTTTTCCCCTAAAAGAAAACCTTTGAGATACCCTAAGTTCATTCAATAGGACAGTCAACCAGTTACACATCCAAAGGATTGTATTAAAACTGTGAAGAAACCTACATGAAAGAAGTTAAAAGGTAGTGTTGATGTCAATTTAAAAAAAAAAAGTGTTGGTCAGTAAATTTCTTGAAGTCTTTGAAATAAAACAAACTCCTGTGCAGACCCGATTAGCATGATTGAAGTAAACGAAAGCCCAAACTCAGAAATTGACAAATTCCTTGTTGAAGAAGACCCTGTGTCATTCGGGCTATACTCTGACCAACCCTATAACTATGTCGATAATTTACCTCCTTGTTTGAAAGATAACCCAGAGTTTCTTGGCATCCAGCTCTGCAATAAATCTGCTATCCATATGGAGGGTTCTTTGATCCGTAATATTGTTCATTCTAATGCAAATGCCTCATAGTCACAATGTGATGTATGTCTATCGTGGATCGAAAGATACTATATCGATGTCCCGTTTCTACTGTCACGGTCAAGTTTTTAAGAGACCAGGTTGATATGTTAACAAACGAAAACAACAGGCTTGAATCCATCATCCAAGGGAAGGAGAAGCATTTGAAAACCACAGGTCATGTGATTTTAAAAAATGTAGCAGCAACTACAACTATCGTTAACTCCAAAGTTTCTTGATACGATTTGGTTTGATGATTAGAGGTATGATTTTGTTAACATGATTATTGTCATTCTTAAGTTAGGATATTTGGTTTGATTGAATAAACTATTTTTATTATTAAGATTAGCCTGTTTTATTTATTCAATAAAATGATATTGCATTTGCTATTATAACTAGCTACAGAATTGCAAGATTCTGTAGCCAGTTAAGAAAATTCGAATTGTTTAATTTGATGACAGAAAACATATTTGAGATCTTCCTTATTTCTTTTTTTTTTCAGGATAATTAAGGATCCCATGATTTCAAAGATGATATGAGGAAATTTTGAGATCTCTCAGCCATATCTATTATGTATTTTGAATAAACAGAATTAGACTGTTGGTAGTTTTTTGATATCTAGTGAAATCAGGGTGGTTGCATCCCCCTTTATTTTTGAAACCAATTTGATCTTATGAACAAGAAACAGTTATGTTTTCTAAAACCTATATAAACATATCATTTTGTAAACATTGCATCATCTCGGCCTGGGGCAAGAGTATGGGCATTTTATCACAGACTTGAATGGAGAAGAATTCACATTATAGATTTAGCTTTTCTGTATGATGTTTTGATTCAAGTTATGTTTATTTCGATTTGATAATAGATGGTGATTTATTTCTTCGTCATGATTTATTTCAAGTTGATATGATTCATTTTTATAGGTTGTCCATATCTTATGTTTCAGATACAATACACAGTGATCATCTATCCAATTTCTGTTGAATGTTTACATGCAAGTTCTTACAAGAAGATTTATCTCATTGTAGTTGTTTGCAAATCATAAAGACCACTGTAATTGTATCCATTGTATGTTCTGTTATCATAACTCAGTTCCATCATATTCGTTTCGCATTTGTTCAGAACAATCCTAAGATCCATTGCAGGTTTACTTCCCGAATAAGGTGGCTGGATATTTTCTATCGAACAGGCATTGGATGCATTGATAGCTTAGTCTATTATTTTATTTCGTTTGCTTGTTTATTTTAGAAGTTTTATATATATGGTATGATTTCAATTATCTATAATTCTTTGTTCAATTAAGTAGTTTAATATTTGATTTTCATGAATGTATACATCCAAGAAAACAAACCAAAAAAAAAATTAAATAGTATTTCCGCTTTCTTTATTATTGTTGTTAAAGGAATCAATTTACATTCGATTTTTATGAGTTTAGATTAAAACTCATGATTTGTATAGATTGTATATAGAATTATTATACCTATATTATTTAAATAAACTGTACGT
>JASDQU010503027.1:67924-94789 GCA_032191745.1 Picea mariana | reverse complement strand
ACACTATGGGGTCGAGACTCATAGATAGCATGGTGTTTCCACATATATGGTTGGCCCAAGAGAACATCACAAACATCCAGTGGGGCAACATCACATAATACCTCATCCTTGAAGGACTAGATGTTGTATGACAATCGACACTACTAGCTGACACGAAGATCTCATCCTTGGTAAATCCACCCAATGTTGTATGGTTGTGGGTGTGGTGTTATCGACAATCCCAACTGTTTGACGACCTCTGTTGAGATGAGGTACTTCTGGCTTCCTCTATCAACAATAAAATGTAGCAGGGTCCCCTTCACCCACATCTGTGAATGAAAAAGGCACTCCCCCTCTTCTGGATATGTTGGTTCTTCTGGTTGAATTGTTGTGGTAGTGACAATGGCAGTGGGGTCTGTGTTGATGATTTGACT
The DNA here is from genome assembly GCA_032191745.1 of Picea mariana. Lineage (NCBI taxonomy): Eukaryota > Viridiplantae > Streptophyta > Pinopsida > Pinales > Pinaceae > Picea > Picea mariana. The sequence continues at coordinate 94,376 of JASDQU010503027.1, read as the reverse complement.
TTTACTAGTATTTTCAAAATCAGATTCTGAATCAGGGTTCAGCTCCTTGTCTTTGATCTTGGCCACCAATGAATTTTTTGAGAGACATTCATCGGTGTTGTTCCAAGGGATTTTGTGGAAATCACACCATTTTCCAGTGTCCTTCTTTGTCTTCCCGTGATCCTTCTTTTCCTATGGCTTGGACTGGTTTTTGGGAGACTGTTTATTAGGGTTGTCTTTGTCATACATTAGTTGTTGTGGATTTGTAGACCAGAACTCCCATTTGTTCTGGTGCTTAAATTTCTGCTTGATTTTAACAGAATATCGATAGGCAACACCGAGTGATGAGATGTCCAGAAAATCCATTTCAGTTTGGATGTATTTGTGTAGAGCCCCACGGTATTTCAAAACCAAATGTCGTTAAGAGTCTTTGATACCCAGCTTAGTGTGCAAGGTATGGAAGGTATTGGTGAACTCCAGAACTTCTTGTCCCCTCTCTTGTCGTAGTATGGTCCATCTCATGTATTGGTCCTCATAGTTGCCAACAGGGTAGTATTGTTCCTTTACCGCATCCACAAAAAAATCCCAAGTGGGCTTAGCCCCATATATTCTAGACTCCTCTAAGGAAATCTACTCCCAGTAAGTTTCCCACCAATGTTTTACATGGGGGAGAGCCGTAAGGAGTGCGAAGGTGATCTTTTCCTTGTCGAAAAAATTATGAACAGAGAAATAACCTTCTAGTAGATTTAACCATTTATCTAGGGCATCTGCATCTATTTGACCTTCAAATACGAGAATATCAAAATTAACCTGTAGCTTGAAAGGAGAGGTGCCTCCAAAGTGGACACTTGATGAAGATGTTCCTGATGCTATTGGGAGGCATTGAAGGATGTGGGAAAAATTCTCCATCATTTTGTCCCTCTGTCGTGTGAGAGCTTGCTCAAGAAACAGACTGATAGGATCGTCTGCTTCGTCATTTTTATTTTCTTCCACCATTGAGGGTTTCTTGGGTGTGTGAGAGATATTTTCCTTAAGAGAGACAAGCTCGAGACCCAACTTTCTATACTCAGACCTCGTCAGGGACATGCACTGAAAACGATCAAGAGCAGCCTGCTCTAATACCACTGATCCGGATTATTTTCGGCACGAAATGAGAGCAGAGATGTAACACAGAAATATTCAGAGATATTGCAAGAGAGACAAAAATATAATAGAGATATAGTGGAAATATAACAAGATTCATAGATATACAGTAATACATGATTTCTATTAATGAAATAAATGTAGAGAGACTGTAAAAGTACATAGTGAAAGACTCGCTAGAATGGTGGTAGCTTATCTCTGAGAAGAGATGTGGCAGATACTCACATTCGCAAGAAGATGATCATTACAATAAGGCTCTAAGGGCCTTTTTAACATAAGTAAAATCCAAAACCCTAACCCCGGAAGATGAAAATCCAAAAGGTTTGTGGGCCCCGATGGGGGTAGTTGATACGTCAACTTCCCAGGGGCATAACTTTGGCATACGATATCTGTTTGGGGTGAACTATAGCTCATTGGAAAGATCTATATGAGAACTACAGTTTTTGGGTGAGAAACATGATATATAATCCATGTTGCTCCCGTTTTTCTCAAAAAACATTGTTTAGGGCCTCAAAATGGCCCCGGAAGTTAAAAACTGCTAAAAATAGTAAATTACCAAAATTGCCAGAAACATGTTTTGGGCCAGCTGGAGAAGGTGGGTGGCCACCGATATCTACCTGGATCAATACTCCCTCATTAGGAAGCAATGGTCTCAATTACGTTGAGTTCCCGAGGGAGAGGGGAAAGCGATTGTTGAATTTGTATCTTGGTGATCTTCTTACCTTGCTGGAGAAGTGGTATTGCTTAGCTTGTTGAAGGCTATCACAAACCTTTGGCTGGAAGGTTTGGACCTTTTTAACTAGTCTAGCTATTTTAGATGACTGTGCATAGAAGGAATCTTTGTGCTTTGCTACAAACTTTTCAACCTACTTCTATTGGTTAGAAGGTGCTTGGGTCGAAGCTGTGGTGGTTTCAATATCCTTATGTTCACCTTTTGAACAGATTATGAAGAAGATGAATTTTGTAGTATGAGATACTACCTTGCGACATTGTTTAGGTGGGGCAGTAGTCGAAACTACCTCTGGTATTCTATAAAGATGACCCCCCAGAGTAACAATGACACTACGGGGTCGAGACTCATAGATAGCATGGCATTTCCACATATATGGTTGGCCCAAGAGAACATCACAAACATATAGTGGGGAAACATCACATAATACTTCATCCTTGAAGGGCTGGATGTCGTATGACAATCGACACTGCTGGCTGACACGAAGATCTCATCCTTGGCGAAGCCACCCGATGTTGTATGGTTGTGGGTATGGTGTTGTCGACAATCCCAACTGTTTAACAACCTCTGTTGAGATGGGGTTCTTCTGGCTTCTGCTATAAACAATAAAATGCAGCGAGGTCCCCTTCACCTACATCTGTGAATGAAAAATGTGCTCCCCCTCTTCTGGATCTGTTGGTTCTTCTGGTTGAATTGCTGCAGTCGTGACAATAACAGTGGGGTTTGCGTCGATGATCTATCTTTTACCAGTATTTTCAGAATCATATTCTGAATCAGGGTTCGGTTCCTTGTCTTTGATCTCAGCCACCAATGACTATTTTGAGCGACATTCATCAGTGTTGTGCCAGGGGATTTTATGGAAATCACACCATTTTCCAGTGTCCTTCTTTGTCTTCCCGTGACCCTTATTTTCCTATGGCTTGGACTAGTTTTCGAGAGACTGTTTGTTAGTGTTGTCTTTGTCATACTTTGGTTGTTGTGGATTTGTAGACTCAAACTCCCATTTGTTCTGGTGCTTAAATTTCTGCTTGATTTTAATAGCATATCGATAGGCAGCACCAAGTGATGAGATGTCCAAAAAATCCATTTCAGTTTAGATGTATCTGTGTAGAGCCCCACGGTATTTCAGAACCAAATTTCATGCAGAGTCTTTGATACCCAGCTTGATGTGCAAGGTATGGAAGGTATTTGTGAACTCTATAACTTCTTCACCCCTCTCTTGTCGCAGTGTGGTCCATCTCATGTACTAGTCCTCATAGTTGCCAACAGGGTAGTACTGTTCCTTTACCGCATCCACAAAAAAATCCCAAGTGGTCTCGGCCCCATATATTCTAGACTCCTCTGTGGAAATCTACTCCCAGTAAGTTTCCCACCAATGTTTGACATGGGGCAGAGCCTTAGGAGTGCGAAGGTGATCTTTTCCTTGTCGAAAAAATTATGAACAGAGAAATAACCTTCTAGCAGATTTAACCATTTATCTAGGGCATTTGCATCTATTTGACCTTCAAATATGAGAATATCAAAATTAACCTATAGCTTGAAAGGCGAGGTGCCTCCAAAGTGGCCACTTGATGAAGATGCACCTGATGCTATTGTGAGGCATTGAAGGATGTGGGAAAATTTCTCCATCATTTTGTTCCTCTGTCGCGTGAGAGCTTGATCAAGCAACAGACTGATAGGATCGTTTGCTCCGTCGTTTCAATTTTCTTCTGCCATTGAGGGTTTCTTAGGTGTGCAAGAGAGATTTTCCTCAAGAGAGACAAGCTCAAGACCCAACTTTCTATACTCAAACCTCGTCGGGGACATGCTCTGAAAATGATCAAGAGCAGCTTGCTCTGATACCACTGATCCGGATTATTTTCAGCACGAAATGAGAGCGGAGATGTAACACGGAAATATTCAGAGATATTGCAAGAGAGACAACAATATAACCGAGATATAGTGGAAATATAACAAGAGTCACAAATATACAGTAATACACGACTTCTATTAATGAAAGAAATGTAGAGAGACTGTAAAAGTACAGAGTGAAAGACTTGCTAGAATGGTGGTAGCTTATCTCTAAGAAGAGATGTGATGAATACTCGCATTCACAAGAAGATGATAATTACAATGAGGCTCTAAGGGCCTTTTTAACATAAGGAAAATCCAAAACTCTAACCCCGGAAGATGAAAATCCAAAAGGTTTGCAGGCCCTGATGGGGGTAGTTGATACGTCAACTTTCCAGGGGCGTAACATTGGCATACGATCTTCGTTTGGGGTGCATGATAGCTCGTTGGAAAGGTATATTCGAGAAATACAACTTTTGGATGAGAAACATTGATCTACCATCCATGTTGCTCCCCGTTTTCTCAAAAACTATCGTTTAGGGCCTCAAAATGGCCCCGGAAGTTAAAAACTACTAAAAATAGTAAATTACCAAAATTGCCAGAAACATGTTTTGGGCCAGATGGAGAAGGTGGGTGGCCACCGGTATCCACTTGGATAAAATTGTTCAATTACTTTATTATTCATAACATTTGAGCTAGCTTCTGAATCAAGCATACAATTATGAAGAATAAAATCATTCATGAGCAAAGAGAGGAAAAATGGTCTATTCTTTTTGTTTCCCCTACCCATATTATGCAAGATAACTAGTGCATCCTAATAAGCTACTACTAGTGGAATGTCAACATTATTCTGAGAAGGATTTTCTATGGATCTAAGTAGCTTCTCCCTCTGAGAAGGAATCTTCATTATCTCTGACACAGGCACCAACATATTTTCATTACTTAACCACCCTCCTAAATCAATATTTAAATCTAAACTTGTGTGAACCATTAGTTTAGGAGGTGGAGGAGGTGCTCCTAAAACACTCCCTTGAGGCCTACCCTGATTATTATTTCCATTTCATTGATAATTAATGCCTCTATATCTAGCCATTTTTTACACTTGTTGTGGAGTAGGCTTAGGACTAAAAATTTTTGTTACTCTGTCCTCCACAATATTATTACAGTTTACCCCCTCACTATGTTCCATCAAATCCATCCATTCATGCATGCCAATATTATATTCACAACCAAACATATTAACTTGTTCATCATCTGCTCTATAAGGTCCCATTTCATCACAAAGTTGAAGAAAGACTTGGCAAGTTGATTCCTCATGAAATTGTCCACAAGGTCTATAATAAGGAATAGCTTGGTGATTAACCAAGTTAGTGGATTCAAATGGTGGTGGTCTTTGATATTGAGGAGGAGGTCCCTTAGGCCATTTATCATTTGGCCTATGTTGGGGCCTACTAGATTGACCCATTTCCATGGCTATCAACCTATTTTGCACGGCATTCATTTGATTAGCTTGGTTAATATCCATCTGCTTAATTTGATTAACATGTTCCTTCAATTGATTATCATGATTAATCTCCATTTGTTTAATCAATTGAGTGAGCTCATTAATTCCATCATTATAAGATCCTTAACTTTCAATCTTCCTTTTCTTTTCCTCATAAGGTTGAGAGGAAGTTCCTCTAGAAAAACCATTAATGTTAGACTTCCTAGCATCATGCATATTTTTATCAATCCTTACTGCCATATCTTGTGCATTCTTAAGGATTTGAGGATCCTTATCCCTTGGTGCATATCTCATTTATCCCTCAAAAGTTTCCATATAATAAATCAAAATTGCAACATCTAAAGGCTTAATATCTGTAGGGAGACTTTTCACCAAGTCATTAAATATTTTATTAAATTCATCCATAGTTTTGTTTTCCTTTTTCTAACTTGAGCTAAGGGAAGCAAGCAAAAATATGTTCTCTTTGTGATCACCCCACCTTTCTTTATAAGATTTCACTATTTTGGCAAAGGTATTAAACTTGTTAGGATCCTTATCTGAAAACCATTTAGTAGCATCCCCTTCTAGGGAGAACACAAACAATCTCATCTTCACATCCTCCTCATCATGCCCATAACACCACTTATCAACACATAATTAAAAACTCACAATGTGGGAATGTGCACTAACAACATTATTTCCTGGAAAACAAGGCAACTTCTCAATAGATTTGTCAAGAATCATGTGGGGAGCCCCTTGGATTGCTTCAAAATTCAAAGGCATCATAAAAATACTCATGGTTACGTTAGAACTAGTTGTTGTAGTATTAACAATTGGTTGATTATTAGTTTGAAACAAGAATTGGATATCAGTGAGTGCTTCTTTCCCAAGACTTTCAAGTAGCCTCCTAGGAGGAAGGCAATTTAATCTCCTCCTATAAAATTTTCCAGGTTCATGAAAAGTGTAAGTCACTCCTTGCGAAGTTCTCCTAGTAGTATACTTCAAATATTTTTTCAATGAAGTTGCCACTTGGAGAGTAAGCAAACAATGAAAGACCAAATCAAGTTAAAAGAATTTAGCGAGTAAATTTATTACTTAGTCCTAAAAGAATAATTTAAGTTAAGTCAGTAAGGCCAAGAATAAAAGACTTATCCCCGACAACGATGCCAAAGATGTTGCTTCTCAATATATTTGTCAAGAATCATGTGGGGAGCCCCTTGGATTGTTGCAAAATTCAAAGGCCTCATAAACATACTCATGGTTACGTTAGAATTAGTTGTTGTAGTATTAACAATTGGCTTATTATTAGTTTGAAACAAGAATTGGATATTATTTCTTCTTCCCTAAGACTTTCAAGTAGCCTCCTAGGAGCAAGGTGATTTAATCTCCTCCTATAAACTTTTTCAGGTTCAGGAAAAGTGTAAGTCACTCCTTGTGAAGTGCTCCTAGTAGTATACTTCAAAGAATTTTTCAATGGAGTTGCCACTTGGAGAGTAAGAAAACAATGAAAGACCAAATCAAGTTAAAAAAATTTAACAAGTAAATTTATTACTTAGTCCTAAAAGAATAATTTAAGTTAAGTCGGTAAGACCAAGGATAAAAGACTTATCCCCGACAACGACGCCACAGATGTTATCATCCTTATACACACTTGTGAACGTGGACTAAGTCTCAATCCACTTAGTGTGTCCTTGGAGGCACAATGCCTAAGTTCAAGCCGACTATCACCTCAACTTGAACTTCTTTAGTCTAGGCTTACTCCTAGGGAAGCCAAGGGGGTTAGACCCTAGTTACTATGTGAGATTAAAGGTTACTTCTAGGAGTTTATTTTAATTGGTTAAAGGTTTGGGGGAATCTTGCCTATATGAAAGAAAAACAATGCAAAGTGCAATATTTCAAATGAAAAGTCAAGATCTTTCCCTAAGTCAACTAAAACTAGTGCCTAAGGTTGGGTAATGGGGTGAACTAAAGTTACAAAGAGATTAAACTTTACAAAGGATTACAATTAGATACAAAATAATTACTTTACATAACAATTGAATAGATAAATGATACAACTATCTATACAAAATAATATAAAGAATACTAAAGATACAACTATGAACAAGAAATGAAAGAAAACACCAACTTGACTTGATTTTTGCAAGGAGACACAATGTTCAAATCAAGTCAAGTGCTTCCACAAGATGCACAAATTCAAGGGATTTTCTTCAATGGCATCAACACAACTACAAACAATAAGCGCCTCCACAAGATGTGCAACTTTTAGGGGTGAAAGATAAAGCATGGAAAGCCTCCATGGGCAAAAGATGAGCAACTACTAGTTAATTATCCACAAGTGCTCAAATAAAATTGCATGAAAAGTAACTTAAGTGAAATTCTTGCAAGATTAAAGAGAATAAACCATCAAAAGATCAAGAAATTATACCAAGTTGAGGTGGATTAAGTTTTAGGATTGATTAAGTTGATTAAGTTAAAGTGTGAATCCTAAAACTATGTGACTTCCCTAGAACTCTCCCCGTTTATACCAAAACATTGTTGGGTGCTCAAGAAGTGAGGAAAATAAGGCCACACCCTAGCTTCACAGGTCAATCTGGGAACAAAAGTACTCCACAAGGGGGACACCTAGTGTCGTGAGACCATCCCTGATCTAACACCCCCTGCTTCTTCCTTAGGTTCCTTTCTTGGTGGCAAAGTTGAGACAGTTAAAGGTTCTCTAATTAACTAGATAAATTGAATCCTTATGGATCTAAGGTAAATTGAGCCTTAAATATTTATTTAAGTTAAGTGCTTGCAAAGTAAATTAAAGTAAATTGCTTTAGCTTGAAAGAGATTAAGTGATTTAACTTGAAAGCAAAATAAGTACTTGGAAATAAAAGAAATGCTTGAAAAACACAAGTAAGTTACTATGCCTCAATGGCTTAAGCAATGAAATGAAAATATCTTCTAAGATCCAAAGATAAACCATACAAAAGAACTAGAAGCAATAAACCACAACTAACACCTAGCCTTACGATATAGGATGGTTGGCTTGGCCAAACTATTTCCTAGGTGTCGGCAAGCAATAAAAAATAAAAGAACTTGAAAGGAAACTAATCCTAGCCACCCAACCTTGTCTTAAGGACAAGTGGGGCAAACTAGAAATGAAAAACAATGCTGAAAATAAATATAAGTTCCTATCCTTATGATATAGGATGGTTGGCTTTGCCAAACTCTTTCCTAGTTGTAGGCAAACAATAAAAATAAAACGCAGAAAATTAAATTTGCTTGAGAAGAGAAAGACCTTAGAACTTCCGTGGGCTTGATTACAATGAGAATTAGAGAGATGGAAGAGTGGGTGTTTGTTGCCCCAACTTTGTAGGTGTTTAATTGACTTTAGATGGTCCCAAATGGGTTGTTCCTCCCTATTTTTGGTGAAAACCTGTAGAAAATCAGCAAGCTAATGCTTGCTAGAAATGCTACAAAAACACCAAAATTCTTCAAAAAAAAATTGTTAGTGAAAACCAGAAATTTTTTACCTTTAGGACAGAAAATAATGTGTTGAAAGAGAGGTATTCAAGATCATAGAATGTACTCAAAGTGTTATAGGAAATAGATAGATAAGAACATAAATTTTTAAGAGAAAAATAAGTGGGTGAAAAGATAATTTCCAGATCTAAAATTACTCTTTCTAACCCCTTAGTAACCTGCAAATATGAGAGACTAAGCTACAAGATAGAAAATGGGGTGTAATTTCCCCCACCTCTTGATAAAGAGGATTGTAGAGACTTAGTAGTCTAGTCATCCCCACTAGACTATAGTCTCATGCAGCATGGGGGAAAAGTCAGCTAAACTCAACGTTATAATATTAAGTTGACTTGAAAAGGTAAAAAGTAACTCAATGAAGAATTAGAACACTTGAGGTTGAATTAGGAGTTAACCCTAGGGATTAACTAACTCAACAAAGAAATAGAATGGTGGTACAAAGGAAAGGCAAGGGTGCACCTCTCACTCATCTTTGATTATTATGCATTTTTCTTTTAGGCTCTTGAGTACATAGTTTTGAGGGTTTTGAGAATACAAACCCTAGAGGACAACTTAGTGGTGAAAGATTCCACCTATCTTGTTCCAAGCTTGGTCTCGGGGATGCAATACTCCACCCACACCCTTCTACATCAACTACAGGTACCATCACTCATCCAGGACAACAACAGGTTGTACCCTTGAGGGTTTTCAGTAAGGGGGCACATCATTGTTTGAAGGAAGTTCAATCCAAGAGATTGGAAGGGATTTTGGATATTTTAACACTTGGGTTTTTATTGTAGGGAATTTATCTTAAATTCTAGTGCATTTTGAGAGATCTATTCTTTCCAGATGATTTCCTAGAGCATTGACAGAACTTGGATAGAAGGAGGGCATTATTGAGATTCAGATCTCTTCAGTTTGGAGAAGTAAAAGTCCAGATCTCACCTTGAGACTTCACCAGGAGGCTTCCCTTGGCCCAATCTATCATCTTGGAGAGTTTCACAGTGTTTGGAGGTCTCCTTCAATAGGGCATAAATATTATGGTTTGACAGTATTCAGGAGGGTACAACTTCACTTGAAGATTCAACATTTGGAGGAGCCGCTCTTGACATTTTGTCCTGAGACTTCGAGATGGGGTTCTACTCACCCTGATCTATCATTCTATAGGGTTTGGTGTCATTTGGAGGCTTCCAAAAGCTAGGCCAAAATATTGGGTCTCCACAACTATTCGAGAGGACGTGCCTTCAGCCAGGGGGGTTTGGACTTGACCCTGGTTCTCCTTGTACTGGTCTTCATATTGTATTCAGCCTTTGTCGGCTTATATATTCTTATCGAGAGCATTTTGTAGCAGCTCATATCATATATATTGGATCTATCTGATTTTATTCTAGATCTACATCCTTATTGTATCAGGTTCTTTCTTATTATATCAATGAAGGTCAGATCTATGATGTTTGGTTCCATATCTGGTGTTGCTTGTCGTATCTTGTATCTCCACTTGCTATATATTTAGATCTATGTCATATACTTGTTAACTGAATCTACAACCCTAAGACATAACTCAAGAAGTAAACCTGCAATTAAACACACACACATCAGTTCATTAGTGATCAGTTAGTCTTCCAAGTGAAAAAATTGGCTTGGGAACATTACAGGGGGTGAGTAGATCCAATGATATTAAAAAAGAAATTTGATAAAACTAGGAAACTAATACACATAAGATCTATGGAAATACTACAATATATCTATCCAAGAAAAATACTTTCCTTGGACATCCTACACTAGATCTATAAGCAAAACTCAACAAAACTAAATACAAGTTACCTCCAATGTAGATCCAAGACACCAAGAAGACTCCCAATGCCAATATTTCCTCTAGATATTTCTTTATTAGAAGGCAATCTAAGACAAATAATTTCCCAAGCTTGAGAAAAGAAAGAGAGAAAAAGAAGAATGAGAGAGAAGAGTGGGAGAGAATGGAGAAGAGAAGAGGAATTTCAAAATTATTTGTTAGAGAATCCACAGTTGGTAACATTTTGTCATATGTTTCAAATCCAAATCGGGATTCATCATAGATCATGTGAAAATGAGGGATGGGAGGCTCTTATTTATACTTGGGATCCAATATTTACCCCTCTTGGATGCTCTCCAAGTGTCAATCCCATAGCATCATTGAGCATCTCAAGAAGGGGGGTACACTTCCTAGGGTTTTAGTCACCTAGGGTTTTGGTAGATGAGTTGGAATAAGTTGTCAAGTATTTGAAAAGTCAAATGATGAGGTGGAGGGACTAGAAAGGCACACCAAGGGAGAGAAGAGGCCCCACAACTTCATTTTTTGATTTTCTAAAGATTCTTCTAGAAGGGGGGCGTAACTTCCCTAGGGGAGTGAAACGTTTTGAATTAATGGCTAGGTGAGGGAGTGAAGTAAAGGTTGGGAAAGGGTTAGGATAACTTAGGAATAGGTTTGGATAAGTTCTCCCACTATTTCTCTCACTCTTAGACTGACTTAGACTCCTCATGGACAAACACCTAGCAAAAATTTTCCAATTTATATGAAACGTGGTCCAAGGGTGTAGGGGGTCTCATTCCATTTCTTTTGGGCACAAATACCCCTATCAAAATCCCAAGGACCTAGTTTTTACAATTTTTATCAAAAATCAATTAAAATTACCATTAAATAGGGGTTGACCACCTATTCAAATAGGGGTTCAACTCCATGTGCCATGAAGATATGCATCATTAGATGCAAATATGTCAAAGACAGTTTGGTTCTACTGGGCAATTTATGCCTCTAGCATGAAATTTAGTAAACGAAATTTCTGCACCCCTACGTGGGTTAATAATGTAATAGGTATGCATGGATCATAGTTATTTTAGGTACCTTGGGATGTTTTCATTGGGAGATTTCTTTTCACTGAGGGTTTTTTATCCTCATGTTGTCAATTGGGCTTTTCAGCTTGGTTGATTTCCCTTGAGTTTTTCCCTCACACTTGCAATAATTCCTCCAAAGTGGTGAACGACGTTCTAATGGTCTCATCCTCTGGTAGATATTGTTTAGGAATGATGTAAATGACCATGTTATACATTGTAGAAAGTTTCATGGAATTTCGTTGAGTCTAGATAGGTTTTTTTTTTATTAATTAAATTTAATTAATTTTCCTAAGGTTGAGATTTTAATTATTTAATTAATTAATTGTTTTTGAGAAATTATTGTAAAAATATAGGTATTTGGGATTTTTATAGGGGTATTTGTACTCAAATAAAATGTAACGTCACCCCCTACACCCTTGTACCAAGTTTCGGCTTAGTCAGACAAGTTTTGCTAGTCAATTGTCCACCCGGAGTCCGAGTCAGTCAAAACAACAATTTTTATTGCTAGGTCAAAAATGTAAATTTTGTAAATATGAGTTAATGGGTTAGTGTGATGATGGATAAGAGAAATAAAAGTGATACCTATCCTACCCAACCCACCTTACAACCTTTGTACACCCCCTCACTTGTACACTCCCTCACTTCCTCATGCCCCCTAGGGGGATTTGCGCCCCCCTTCACCCATGAACCTTAGGAAACTCCATTTAAATGGTTTGTGGGTCCCTCCCATGTGTAGTGCACCCCTATTATCCCACCACCTCATCCTTTCTTTGTCCCACACCCTCCACCTCATTTCCACCTCATCTATCGATGCCCCAAACCCTAAAGTTGTGCCCCTCTTCTAGAGATTCCCTCCTTTGCTTCGATTTGCAACACTTGGAATCCATATAAGAGGGTTCACCTTGCCTCTTGAGCTATAAATAGAGCCATGTTCCTCTCATTTCTTTACCATTATTTGAGCTAAGGTTATGCTACATAAAATTCGCCCCACTCTCTTGCTCTTGCCATCATACATTCATCCCATTTTTCTCTTGAGAGCATTGGAGCAATTTGTTGTTGCAAGGTTCTCCCATTTGGATTAATAATAATCTTTGAAGGATTTTCAGTAATCAAGAGCATTCTCATTTTCTTCTTTCATATGAGGTGACATTGTTCATTTTTGGCATTGTGTATGGTTTTGAGTAGATTCTTGGGCAAAGTAGTTTGCTTGAGTAGATACATCAATAGTATTGTTGCTGATCTATATATGTAAAGTAGTTAATATTTTGAAGTATTTCATTGTGTTAGCTTACTCTCACATGTTATCTATTTCTATACCTCACATAGTGCTTGAGTTTTGCAGGTTTGCCTCTAAGGTGTTGTTGGGATAGTCTCAAGAGGGAGTTTTCCATCAAGATCTTCTCACACTTCTTACTTCTTGTGATCTGATATTTTCTGTTCATATCCATCATATTGTTGTATCTAACCATCTTATATAGGTCAATAATTTCAAATTTTAGTTGGAGATTTTTTTGTGTGAAAAATTTATGCATAAAAAACAAAAAAATGTCTTAACTTTGTTGTGTTGTGCAGCATTTCCAGCAAGCATTTGCTTGCCGGTTTTTGCAGGTTCTTACTAGGTACAAAGGGTTATGCTACCCAAATTTGGTCACACAACACCTCAAGGGTTTCTCCATTAGTTGGGTAACTCATCTCTTCTCTTTCTCATCTTTTCTAGCATTGTAGCAAGCCCCCGGGTAGTTCCCTTCAAGCTTGTATTCTATTGTGTATTTTCCAGCCATTGTAAGTTTATTTTGCAAAGCATTTGTTGCCTACACCTTGGGAGAGACATTGGCTCAGCCAACCCCCCAAAACCATTGGGCTAGGACTTAGCTTATTTCATTTATTTGTTGTTCTTTTGCTCCACTTGTCATTAGGACAAGGTTGTGTGGCTAGGGACGCAATAATAATTGTTAGTATCTCTTTTACAACCCTCTTTGGCACAATATTGGTAGGCTTAACCTCCACCTTGTGCCATTGTGAGTGGTTTGTTTTCCATTTCCAAGTTTTTCTCATATAATTGCCTACACCTTGGGAGAGTAACCCCCAAAATAGTATGGCTAGGATGTTAGTGATGTGTTGATGCGTGTGTGATTCAAATGGGTTAAAATGTTTTAGAGTAGTCATCACATGCTATATCGTCCTAGTTTAATCCCTTAAGGCATACTCATTTCTTTGCATTCTTTGGTTTAATTTCTTGCAAGTATCTTTCTTGTTTAGCATGGTACCACGAATGGAGCAGATTACATATGTCTTGAAGCAATTTTCCTTTCTTGGGCACACATATCTCTCATGTTTCTTTTACTTGCAAAAAAAATTTCATGGATATGTGGATGGTGTAGGATCTAAATTTTGATTTCATCAAGTCTTTTATCTACTTAACACATTTCATACATGTAATAGCACACATGGTTAAGTGGTGATAGTTTCCTCATTTTGCTATAATTGTTGCCATGTTGTTCTTGTATTTTACTTGCTCATTTCCTTTCAATTCCATATTCACACATGGTCAAGTAAATGATGATGGAATAGATGTGTCATTTTCATCTTTCTTAAATGATAATCTGCAACACACTCCATAACAGTCATTTACAGTTTCGGTTTTGGGCATTAATCACTATTTTTGGGCACCTAAAACTCATCTAAAACACTCATAACACACTGTAAGACTTACCCATAAGTCATAATAATATTTTAGACCAACTAGGACACCTAATTCCACCATCTTCACCATCCAAAATGGGTTTGAGGAAAACAACGAAGAGTGTATGCAAGGGACTGTCTCACGGCACACAGGATGTGTCCTTTCTGGGAAGTACTCTTACTTTAGGGCTAACCGTGAAAGCTAGGGTGGGCCTCATTGCCTTACTATATTGAGCATCTGACAGTTATTTGGCAATAAGAGGAGGAGAATTAAGGTTTGACACTTAGTTAGGAAGGCTTGTAAAATTTACCGAATCTTTAAGCAACTCTTAACCACTTAGTTTTTTAGGACAATATTTACTTGGGTATATCTTGTGATTATTTAGAAATCTATATTGAAAGAACCTATACATCTCTTATCTTTCATGCAAATGTTGTTAAATTTCTAAGTGTTAAATATTTTGATTTTGGTGGGCATTTATCTTTCAAGTGTTTATATCTTTCAGTTTATGCTTTTTGTGGTGTGATTCAAGAAGAAGTTGTGCATCCCATTGGGGAGGCATCATCTTGTTGAGTCTTGAGTGCTTTAATGGTTTCCATTGAAAAGCAGTCCAATAGAATAAGTGTTATTGGGGCATGCTTGGCTTTATGTGAATAATCTCAATGTTTTGATATCTTTTGGATTCTCACATTTAAACATTGTTAATCTTGTCTATCTATATCTTGTGTAAGTGTTGTAATCTCTATCTTTCCTTATTGTGAGTACTTGTATCTTGGTTGTGGATAATTGTAACTTCACTTTACTTGTAATCCTTATTGTAATTAAACTCCCTCAAACTTAGTTGACCCCTTGCCCAACCTTTAGGCACTAGTCTTAGTTGACTTAGGGAAGGGTTTTGCTTGTCATTGAAAATATTGCACTTTGCATCTGTTGCCTTAGCATCATAGGTTAGTTTTCCCCTTAACCTTTAACAAATTAAAACCAACTCCTAGAACATAAATGCTAAATCACATCTGGTAACTAGAGTCTACCCCCCTTGGCTTTCCTAGGAGTAAACCTAGAAGGAAGAGGTTTCAGTCAAGGTGACAGTGTGGATTGAGAACCTAGGGATTGTGCCTCCAAGGACACACTAAGTGAGATGGACTTTGCTCATGTTTTCAAGTGTGTATTAGGATGACAACATCTTTGGCACCGTTTCCAGGGATAATTCATGTATCCTTGGTCAAAACGACTTAACTTAATTTTTTAAGAACTAAGTAATAAAAACTTTAGTCCCTAAAAATTCATTAAACTTTTATTGGTTGATTTGGTGTGTTTCCTTTCCAAGTGGCAACTCCATTGAAAAAATATGTCAAGTATACTACTAGGATCACTTCACAAGGAGTGATTTATTCTTTTCTCGAACTTGAAAAGTTTTATAGGAGGAGGCTAAATCACCTTGATCCTAGAAGGCTACTTGAAAGTCTTGGGGAAGAAGCACTCATTGATATCCAATACTTGTTCCAAAACAATAATCAAAAAACTGCTAATAATCCCACTAGTAATCCTAACTTAACCATGAGTATCTTTTTGAGACCTTTGAACTTTGCAGCAATCCAAGGTTCCCCTCATGCAGTTCCTGAGAAGGCCATTGACAAGTTGCCTACCTTTCAGGGGAACAATGCTATAAGTGCCAAGTCCCACATCCTCAACTTTCAAATGTGTGTGGAAAGATATTGTATGGGTCATGATGAAGAAGACATAAAGATGAATTTGTTTGTATATTCTCTTGAGGGAGATGCTGCTGAATGGTTTACTAATTTTTCCACAGCTAATTTTAGCACCCTTGAGGAAATACTAAATGAGTTTAGGAAAAGATGGGGTGATCAAAAGGAACATAGATTTCAACTTGTTTCTCTTACCACTAGTCAGAAGAAAGAAAATGAAACTGTGGTTGAATTTAACACTAAGTTTAATAGCTTGGTGAAGAGCCTTCATCGGGACATTAAGCCCTCCAATGAAACAATTTTTATTTATTACATTGATGCATTTGAAGGTGAAATGAGGTATGCCATAAGGGATAAGGATCCTCAAACTTTAGAAGCGGCACAAGCTACAACTATAAGAGTTGAACAGAATATGCTTGAGGCTAGGAATTCCAATATTCCTGGTTTCACAAGAGGTTATTCTTCAAAGGTTAATGATGAAAAGAGGAAGGAAGTAAAGGGTCAAGAGTCATCAAATTATGGGATTAAGGAATTGACTCTGTTAATTAACCAAATGGAGATTAACCATGCCAATCAAATCAATGCCTTGCAAAATAGGTTGATTACTATGGAGAGGTCCCAAAACAATAGACAACAACATAAGCCAAATGATAAGTGGCCAAGAAGACCTCCCCAAAATGATCAAAGGCCACCTAATCATTTTGAATCCACCAACTTGGTAGATCATCAAGATATATATTATTGTAGGCTTTGTGGTGAGTTTCATGAGGAAGCTACTTGTCCAGTTTTCCTTGAGAATTGTTATAATGATTATGGAAGCCAAGGAAATGAACAAATAAATATGTGTGGTAGAAAGTACTATGGAGGCTTGTATGACTGGATGAATGTTAGTGATCATGGGAGTAGTGGAAACTTTATGAGTGGTATTGTTGATAAGGCAATAGAAAAGTATGGGCCCAAGCCCACACCCCAACAAATTGTAGAAATGGCTAAGTATAAGGGCATTACATACCAAAGGAATGGAAATAAAGGGCATGATAAAGGTCAAACTAGTGTTCCCAAGGTACCACCAAGTCTTCCTAAGTCTAATGTACTTATTAATGAAGATTTGAATATTGACTTAGGTGGTTGGTTGAATAATGCAAAGATTTTGGTACCAGTATCAGAAATTATGAAGATCCCTTCTCAAAAGGAAAAGTTACTTAAAGCCATAGAAGAACCCCCTAAAAATGTTGTGCAGAAGAAACTAGTTGTGGCCTACCAAGACGCACCAGTGATTTTACAGAATTGGGATAGGAAAAACGAGAAGAATTTGCCTTTCTACCTTTCTCTACTTGTGAATGACAAACTGTTACACAATTGCATGTTAGATTCAGGAGAAAGCTCTAATGTTATGACTAAGAAGGTAATGGAACAGTTAAAATTAATAATATATTGACCTTATCATAACATTTGTGCCTTGGATAGTCAAACAATTGAAGTATATGGATTGATTAAGGGTTTGCAAGTGCACTTAACAGTATTTCCAGATATTATTATTGAAATGGATATTGTAGTGATTGATGTTCTAGATATTTGGGGAATGTTGTTGAATAGAAAGCCAGCTACAAATTTGGGTGGTAGTTTACAAATGGATCTATCCTATGCCACCCTCCCTACTCCATATGGAAGCAATTTCAATTTGACTAGGGAAGTGTATAGAAAATACCATGTGGAAGACCCCAAGAACCCCAAAAATGAGTTAAAATATGATGAGGAGGGTCTTGGTAATTATGCCATTTTGTCTAACTCCATTGTGCCCATAAGATAAAGTCCAAGATAATGAGTTAGAAAAAGTGTGGTACATGAACTTTGATGGTGCTTTTTCTAGAGAAGGAAAAGGTGTTGGAATTGTGCTTCAAGCTCCAAATGGTAAAGTGTCAATTTTTTCTTATAGATTGGAGTTTGATGCAACCTGTTATCGCATAGTTTGTTGCTAGGTCAAAAGGCTGGGAGATGGAGACCAAACTAGCATAACAGGAACCTACCCCACCCAATGTCACCTCAATGGGGAGGTTCTTTCTCTTTAGGGAGGTTAGGCCCATGGGAGACGTCCCCAGTAACCTGGGGTTTTGAAGAGGCTAAGGTATAAAGGTCAAAGTAATATTCCCTCCTCATAGGTTACCACCAAAAGTAGATAGTTCGGCTAAACAACTAATAATGAAGTGTAGCTCCAAATGAGAACACTTGCCCGGAACAAAACAACAGCAAAACAATATATGCAGGCTATGATTCAATGGGTTAGTGCTTCATATAACTATCTGATATCAATATATGAGCAATTATAACAATAGATATCGATGAGATCAATGTTTATTAATATAGCAATGGAACAATATCAATTCATCAATAAATATCGAGATGATGTAGAAAACAATGTATTTAATCAATTCATTACTCAATAAATGCTCTTAAACCATCATCTAATTGCTTGTAAATACAAAATGTTGCATCAAGATGAAATAACCAAGAGTGACGTCAGCCTTATTAGGTTTAGTAGTTAGTTAGGGTTTCAAATAATGAGAGTTTTAAGAGTTGTTTCAGTCACTTTCACTTCAATGTCGGAGGCTAAGGTTAGTGCATAGGGTTATGGAGTCAAAAGGAGAAGGATGCACAACTTGAAGAGGATGAGATTTAAAGGACAAGAGGGAAAGGTTTCAAGGTGTTTCAATGGCAGGGCCTTGAAGACAGAACCCTAGGGGAGAGAGGCTCACTCTGGTGTTGCTTAAGCAAGGCCTCATGCTCTCTCCTCCTTCCCAGCAAACGGCTAGCTCAAAGACAAGTAAAATCAAGACAAGAGAGTTTAAAGAGGGAGAGTGTTGCAAAGGCAAGGCTCTTTCATCAAACCCTAAAAGAAAAATGACCCTAGGTGTGGATAACCTAGGCCTAGGACATCCTCTTCCTCTTGAAGTTTAAAAGTACGACTAGCTTAAGGGAAGAAGATAGAAAGAGTGTAGCAATGGCTAGGCTCTCTTCTTCTTCTTCAATGGATTAAAAGGTTTTTCTATTAGGGGACATGAGACAACGACCTACTTGTGTGTTTTTCCCCTAGGGTTTTGATTCAATAATGTATATATATAAATAGATGCAAGAAATTAAACTACAACCATTCAATCAAGAAGTTTTGCAGAAAAATACTTACAAATCATCAAGAAAATAGTATGCAAACCCTAGTTGTAAACCTTCCTTCAAGAAAAACACCATAAATTGCCAAAAATCTCCTCTCCAAACAAGTGTGCCTTCCTCAAAATAGCCAATAACCCTAATAGGGCACAAAAATTAGACCTCACTATGAGAGTGAGTGATGTGTTTTTTGTCAAAATGAGGATAAAATTCCTCAATATATACTGTATCATGACCTTTAATTAATTTTAGGTCATAAAAATTAGCAGAAAAGGCTTTAAACCAAAATCATACTATTTTTACATTAAAATGTCAAATTAAAACCCTAACTGAGCTGTAATAAAGGTAAAATCCCCTTCAAGGGAGGTGCTAGCCTCTTTTAGGGCAAATGAGGCATCTAGGAGCAAAACGTTGACCCTCCAGGGGCCTCTCCAACATGCCACATGTGCCACTGCTGCCCAGTCTACCTCCAAGAATGACCATGACATCATGGTAAAAATGGGGGTGCTCTGAGCCTTCCAAGGCCAACATTCCACTGAAAAGGGGTCATTCCCCCTAGGTCGAGCTCTGCCAAAGTGCCTCTGGTGAAACATCCTTCTTCTTATTAGGTGCAAAAGCTCAATCAATAACTGTCCTGTCTCTGACCCTCTGATGGGTCTCAAAAACCATCTGATGGGATCTTCAGCCCCATGGAGGTTCAAGCTAATCATCTCCCCATGTGTACCAATCCAAATGGTACCTGTCCATCGGGCATGGTCCTGCACATCAAAAACTTCACCCTCCATGGGCTCATTAGTCATAGGGATCATAGCAATGTTAATCATATTTCATCATTAATATCATCAAACATATGCATAAAAACCCTGATATATCATCCAATAGCTCAAAGACATTACAAAGACCTACAATACAAGGCTGAAGAAAAGGACAAGACACCCTATTGTGCTAGTATCCATAAGGAAAGGAAAGTATCCAAGGGGTACATCCAAGCCATGTAAAACAAGGTGGTGTGGATAAGGGATGTCCAGACATACAGGTAGAGTGAGAGCCATGGATGCATGATATTACCGGTGGGTGCCTTTGTAGAAGGTGAGTTGTACCCGTCACAGATGCAATTTTTTCCAAGCCCTTTCTTGCCTTTATTG
This sequence comes from Picea mariana, assembly GCA_032191745.1. Taxonomy (NCBI): domain Eukaryota; kingdom Viridiplantae; phylum Streptophyta; class Pinopsida; order Pinales; family Pinaceae; genus Picea; species Picea mariana. The sequence continues at coordinate 74,140 of JASDQU010503027.1, read as the reverse complement.
TTTTTTATTTATTTGTTTTTTTCTTTTTATTTCAAGGACTAACTAGAGGACACTACCTTGGTGTGGTGACCAAAGCTGACAATGTTACCCACAAACACTTTCACAAAGATGATAAGGTTGGCTCGTGATGAGAACCCCTTTCCCTTAGCCATGCAACCAAAGGTCACTACCCTAGCATGGTAACCAGATAGTGGCAATTTCATGTTGTTAGGTACCCATGAACATAATAGGATGGCTCGTGATGAGACCCCCTATCCTCTTGGCTAGGTGTTTCTTTGTTATTTTTCTTCGGGTCCCTCTTGTTTCTTGCTGAGAGGATTTTTATTGCCTTCTCGGGGATCCCTGGGTGAGGCATCTCTAGGTTTCATTTTTATGGATTTTATCTTTTACCAGCGTATTTTACCTTATGGGCCTTTATCCCCTTCTTCCCACAAGATAAGGTGCAACCCCACAAACAGATCATCCTAATGCCTGGACTAGGGAAATGGGACAGATGAGCGGGAGAATAGATGGAAAAGTGATGATATGATGGGAGAGGACGATGGCTCTTTAGAAATACCCCCAATAGAAAACCAAAACCTATGGGTACAAGCTTGCTAGGACACCCTGTCAATCCCCCCAATCATGGTCAAGTGGGTTAATGTAAGATCCAAGCAGTCACCAGAGATAAAAGGAGTAAGATTCATATATCTAAAGGTTATAATGATCAAAAGTGACACATACCATGATACTTGGACCAATTACTTCATGAAGCAAGATATTTCTCTAATACAAGACTAGGCTGATGGTGATGGATGTTGTTGCTGCTAACAAGATGAATATGATGAAAGAAGAGAAGGATGGGCTCTCGAGGGCCATGCTTAGGTCAATCCTACTCTTGATACTCCATGTCTAGGACCTGTGGGTCTCGAGACATGATCTCCTAGTTATCCCTAGAAATCAGGGATAACACAACCAATAATGTGGCTGAGTATGAAGCTTTGATCCTTGGTTTAGAACTTTGCAGAGATAGGGGAGTTAAATGTATAAATATCAAAGGGGATTCAAATTTGGTCATACAACAATTGAAGAATAAATTTTCATGCAAATCTAAGAGATTGAAAGGGCATAGGAATGCAATTTGGGACTTGATAAATGATCTAGATGCTTTAAACCTGATTGTTATTCCTAGAGAACAGAATTCAAAGGCAGATGAACTTGCAATAGCAGCTTCCACACTTCAGCTTCCAGATAGTTTGATTGATGAAAATATTTCGGTGGAAGTGATTTTTAGACCCTCAGTTCCTGATAACATGAACCATTGGTAGGTTTTTTATGATGACAAACAGGTTATCAAGTGTTTGACTCATATGCATGAGTTTTCAGATTTTGGCATCAACATAAGAGAGGAGAGTTGTAATTATACCGGAAATTATGATAGGGTGAAATTACCCCCTAGGTGAGTTGTGTCCTTAGAAAGGGACTTTGATAGACTAGATGGTCACAAGCAAAAAGAAGACTCAAAGAAAAAATTATGTGATCACCAAGAAGTTAACATTGGAACTAATGAAGAGCCTAGGATGATAAAGATAGGCAAGACTACCCCTATAGAAGAAAGGAATGAAATTGTTAAGTTATTGAAAGAATATAGGGATGTCTTTGCTTTCAGTTATGATGAGCTCAAGGTCTATAGGGAGGATGTGATTCAACATTTGATTCCTCTTAAGGAAGAAACCAAGCCCTTTAGACATAAATTGAGGCAAATGAACCCCAAGTTAGCTCCTTTGGTCCAACAGGAGTTACAGAAAATGTTAGAGGCAGGAATCATTACCCAGACTAGACATTATTCATGGTGCTCAAACTTGGTTGTTGCTAGGAAGAAGAATGGAAAGATCAGGATATGTATTGACTTCAGGAATTTGAACATTGCTTGCACAAAGGACCACTACCCCCTTCCCAAGATGGAAACTTTACTTCAAAGAGTAACAGGATCAGGAATGATTTCCATGCCTGATGGTTTTTTAGGTTATAATCAGATCAGACTTAAAGCCGAAGATAGGCATAAGACAACTTTTACTACTCCATGGGGAAACTTTGAATATCTTAGAATTCCATTTGGTTTATCAAATGTTGGAGCAGTAGAGCTACTTTTTAGAGAACTATGGATTATGCCTTTAGGGGGATAATTGGAAAATTAATTGAAATATATCAGGATGATTTGAAAGTATTTTCTTAGGATGGGAAAACTCACATTAACCTCCTTAGGCAAGTTTTGGATAGATGTAGAGAGTTTGGAATTTCTCTAAATCTTGCTAAGTTAGTTTTTGGGGTGACTGAAGGAAAGCTATTGGGCCACATAATTTCAAAAGAAGGGGTCAAGTTAGACCCAGAGAGAGTTGAAGCTATTAGCAAGGTGTCATTGCCTACATCAAAGAAATCTCTCCAATCCTTCTCAGGACAAACCAATTTTGTCCATAGGTTCTGTAATCGCACAGTTTGTAGCTAGGAGTAAAGGCTATAAGGTAGAAGGCCAAAATGGTGTAACATGAACCTATCCCACCCAATGTCACCATGATGGGAAGGCTCTTTCTCTTCGGGGAGGCTAGGCCTAGGGGAGACATCCCCGGTGACCTGGGGTTTTGAAAGGGCAAAGGATAAAAGGATAAGGAAAAATTCCCCCTTCACAAATCACTGCCAATCAAATAGTCCCAATTAAACAACCAATAATAAGGTATAACCAAAAAAATGAAAATCACATGCTTGAGACAATACAACAAGGAAACTGATACATGCAATATTGGTTAGTACTTCATAGAAATCAATGACTATTTGATATTCATTATAAGAAATTTAAAGGAAAATGTTTGATGAAGTCAATGTTTACAAAATAGCAATCATAGTAATGTCACTTCAACAATAAATACTAGAATGATACAACATTCAATATAAAAAATCACTTCTTAACTCAAGTAATGCCTTCAACAACCATTCAATTGCTCAAAAGACAAAATGTTGTTGCATCAATGATATAATAACAAGGAGTGACATCAGCATTCAGGGTTAGTAGGGTCAGGTAGAGCTAGGGTTAGTGTTGTTAGGGTTTCAATTCAAAGGTATTAAAATTTTTTAGATTAGGTTCTAGTTCAATGTTTGAGGTCTTAGATCAGTGCCTTTAGGGTAAATGGAGTCAATAATGAAGGACTCAGGAGTTGAAGGAGGATGTCTAAGGACTGGAGGGAAGAGCTCTAAAGTGCTACTATGGCAGGGCCTTAGAGACAAAACCCTAGGAGAGAGAGGCTCACTCACTTTGTTGTTGCTATGGAAAGGCCTCGTGCTCTCTCCTCATTCCTTAGATGGAAAAATGGGCTAGCATGAAAGATAAATTTAAGACAAGAGAGTCAAATGAGGGAGAGTATTTCTACAACAAGGCTCTATCATCAAACCCTATAAGAAAATGACCCTAAGTGTAGATAACCTAGGCCTGGAACGTCTCCTCCTTCTTGAACTCTAGAAAGTATGACTAGCATATGAAGAGGGGTAAAACGAGTGTAGCTATGGCTAGGATCAATCCTCTTCAACATGAAAGAGCATAGTGTTGCTATCGCAAGGCTCTATCTTACTTCAACAAACAAAATGGCTAGAAATCTTGACAGGGACATGAGACAAGGAAAAATTATGTGTGCTTATCACCTAGGGTTTATGTAGCAAATTCATAATAATAAATGCAAGTAATAACAATACAACCATTCAATTGAGAATTTTTTCATAATTTCACTTACATTTCACCAAGAAACATCATAGCAAACCCTAGTTGTAACACCTTCCATCAAGAGAAATGCCAAAAAATGCCAAAAGAATCTTCCTTCAACAAGTGCGCCTCACTAAATCAGATAAAACCCTAAATTAGGGTGCAAATTTCAGACCTCACCAAGTGGTGAGTGAAATATGATGATAAAATGAGAGTCCAAACCCTCAATATATAGTGTATCAATGACCTAATTTTACTTTTTAGGTCATAAAAAGGCCGACAGGGCCATAATGTCAAAATTATACTATTTTTACATTAAATGCTAAGTAAAAACCCTAATTACAAATTAAAGAGAGTAAAATCCCCTCCAAAGGAGGCGCTATCCCTTTCTAGGGAAAATGGAACATCCAGGAGCAAAACATTATCCCCCCAGGGGCCACTCCAACATGCCACACATGCCACTGTTGCCCAATATGCCTCCAAAAGTGTCCATGAAGCTAGATGACATCATGGTGAATATCGAGACATCCTATTTCTTCCAAGGCTAGCGTTCCACTGAAAAGGGGTCATTCCCCCTAGCTCTAGGCCTGCTGGAGTGTCTCTCGTGGAACGTCCTCTTCCTCTCAGGTGTAAAACCCCTGATCAAGCTCTTTCTTGTCTCTACCCCCTGATGGGGTCTGAGCATCCATATGGTGGGCTCTTCATCCAAATGGTACATGTCCATCGGGCATGATCTTGCACATCAAAAGCTACGCCCTCCATGGGCTCATCAATCACAGGGATCATAACAATGTCAATCACATTTCATCATCAATATTATTAAACATATGCATAAAACTCCTAATATATCATCAATAGCTCCAAGAAATTACAAAAACCTACAATACAAGTTTGGAGAAAAGGCCAAGGCATCATATTAGGCTAGTGTCCACAAGAAAAGGAAAGTTCCTAGGAAGATCTCATCCAAGCCATGTAAGTGAGGTGATGTGGCTGGGGGATGTCCAAACATGTGGGTGCAGTGAGGGCTAAGGATGCATAAATATTATCTATGGGTGCCTTTGTAGAAGGTGAGTTGTACCTATCATGGATGCATTTTTTCCAAGCCCATTCTTGCCTTTATTTCTTTTCTTGCATTATGATTTTATTTTATTTTCTTCTTCTTTTTCTTTTTATTCAAGAACTAACCAGGGGACACTACCTTGACATGGTGACCAGAGCTAATAGTGTTACCCACAAGTACTTTTGCAGATATGAGAAGGATGGCTCATGATGAGACCCCCTTTCCCTTGGCCATGCAACCAACGGTCACTTCCCTGACGTGGTAACCAGATGGTGGCAATGTCATACTGCTAGGTACCCATTGTAACAACCCTAGTTAAATGATTTCTTAAGGTTTATCAAGTATAAGTAATTAAATAATTAACTGTCCTAATATATAGTAGTTAAATAATTATTATTTAATTAATAATATTAATTAATTAATTAACTCATTTAATGTTTGGTTAACGAATTAAAATTTTAATCATTTTTAATTTGTTTAATAGAAAACTTAACATATGAAGGGATAAGGCATTGAATGGGTGGATAAGGCATTAAATGGAGGGATAAGGTGGGTGGCATTGAATGAAGGGAGGAGGCGGTGAATGGGAAGTAGGATATGAGGGGGAAGAGGCATTCGGGAGAGGACACTTTTGGAATTTTGGGGAGGAAGCATTATTTTGAGACCAGGGACTGTATTTTTCTGGTTGGGAGTTTGGGTGGACTATTACAGGGGTGCATTGGTTGCTAGGATTTTTGGGCTTGGGGGCCAGGAATCCTCATGAAATCCTGGAGCTGGGGAGCCGGATAGGCTCTGTTCCTAGCTGGAAGGGAGGAAAGATTCATTTTTGGGTAGAGTTTGGGTAGAGCAGCGAAGACAAATGGAGATTGGAGGAACAGCATCAGTCAGAGGTATTCATTTTCATTATTACGCTATGTTAGGTGGTTGTCATCATGCTACTGAATTTTCTTATATGCTAAAGAATGAAATTGCTTATGCGTTGAAAGAAATTTTATGGTTAAACTTATGAATCTTATTAGGCTTTATGAATTAGGATCTTACACATGGTATCAGAGCCCAGTTTCAGAACTGAAACCTGGGCTTGACCACCCACTTAACTGTGCAATCTGCTCCCAAACCCCTAACCTACAACCTAGAAACCCTTTATTTTACATACCTTAAAACCTATGAATAACTACCCATAGGAACCCAGAAATAGGGAGAGTCTATAAATATAAAAGAAAGGGTGGGGGAGATTCCTACAAATCATCTCACCCTATGTTCACGCTACCTATAAATTGTATGCTCACCTGCACGAGTCATAGAGAATCAAACAAGTGAATGTTAGTCTTAGAAAATAGAAGTATAGAAAGTTCGCAATGTTATAAATATAGTAAAATTAGTGATCTGAATAATGTTTATAATATAAAAAAAAAAGTTATATAGAATA